>JAMXBB010000011.1:18697765-18790657 GCA_024138015.1 Lumnitzera littorea
TATAATACTTATACCTTATATTATATATATATTTATGTGTCTCATACTACTACTTATGGAAGTATGTTAATATATGTATATATGTACCATACTATACGATTATATATGTATATATATACTAAAATAATTATACAAGAATAACCACATATATATAATTTGGGTATAAATCATACATGTGTACTATAGTATAAAATACATAATATTCATCATATGTATTCCAACAAATATACATAACACATCTACTCATGTATAATATACCTATGTACATACATGTATACATATCTAATCTTATATTTATACATATAAGTAAACTTAGGTATTTATACACATAAACATATACTATTAGTATAATATGCATAAATACTATAAAATATCATAAAAATACTATAGTTCTACACATGTATACTATCATATACATATATATTTCATAAAATAAATTACTTATTAATTATCTTGGATTTTTCTTCTTCTTTTCCTTCTTCTTTTTCTCTTTTCTTTCTTTCTTTTTCTCTCTTTTTTTTCCTCTCGGTTTGCAGATTGTGGGTGTGTGTTTGTGCAGAATTTTTTTTTCCCTTTTTCCATATTTATATAATCTTTCCTTTGCTTACGTGATGGTGGCTTAGTTTTTAAGCTAAGTTCACTTTTTATTAATTGAAAAAAGACAAAAACAAAATCCACACGTCTTTTACTTGTTTACGTAACTTCTTCTATTTTTTTTTTAACTTTTGCTCTTCTTCACGTTTTGTGCAAGGAAGGGGTTTAATTTGGAAATGAAGAGAAGATTTGAGATAAATTGAAAATAGTAGAAAAGGAAAATGAAATTTATTAACAATTATGTGTAATTTTTCAAGTCATATAAATTATAACGAATTTCCTCGTAGATTAGTTTTCAAAATTCTGTAAAATTTAATCAATTTAACTGGTACCCGTTACAATTATAATTTTTACAAGTTATTATGAAAATTTTATTACAATGTCGTACAAATAGTCGATTTAGTCGAAAATTACATTCGACTATAATTTTATTGCTATTGTGTAATATTTAACTATTTTATAGGTTTACGTTAATGATTTTAGGGTCTCGAGCAATTTTGAGCTCGATTTCGATTAATGATGCATAAACGAGTTTTAGGGTTTTAGTAAGCAATTTAGGGTTTTGATAAATTCTGAAGGTTTTGTTATCGGTGTTATATTTGATTTATTAAACTTCATTTTCTTTTATTATTATTAGCCTTATAGACTTATTGTACCGTTTAGAACACTCGGACTCGAGTTAAGGTTTAACTACTGTTTTTCCTAGGGTTTACAAATTATATATATACTAAAAATAATAGAATGACCTAAATAATATTTAAGAATATTTATTTGTATTATATATGAATTTATATGTAAGTATAAATACGCGTAATTACTTAAAATACGCGAAATGTGCTAAAATAATACTAAATGCTTAAAGAAAATTCATAATTAATTAAGGAAAAATCATGAATCATCCAGAATTAGGTCATGGCAGCTAGGAAAAATAAGAAAAAATTCGGCCAATTAAATTAAGACAACACAAAAGCCAAAAATTAAGGGATAAGGCAATTGTCTTGTCTCATTTAATACACAATAAATCCCATAAAGCCCTATAAATAGCAAGAAAAATCACAGAGCTCATTTGGGTAGTTTGGAAAGTGAGAAAAATAGAGAGAGACGAAAATTGAGAGAAAAATTCGATTTAGAAAAAATTAGAAAAAACTGTGCAATTAGGGCTTTCAAAGGGAACCCACATCAGACGAGCAGCTGGGAGTGGACGGCCACCACCACCACACGGTGGTGGCAGCGTCCAGGCCGGCCGACAAGGCCACGGCGGCCGGCGGTGGCCGGAGCCACCCAAATCGGTGAGTCTAATTTCCAGCCTGATTCTTGTATAATTTTGTAAAAATAGTAAATAGTTTTAGAAAATTATGAAACTTGTTATTCTGAGGTTTTATTATGTGTAGATTTAGGGAAAAATAGTGATTTAGTTTAATTACATCTAAAAATATAGGATCCTTAAGAAATTGTGCAAAACCGAGCATAATTAGAACGGAAAATAAATAGGCTTAGGAGTGTAGTTTGGAGCTCAATTTTTTTCTGTAGGATGCTCATGTGATATAGAACAGTGCTATGAAGCCATTTTTTTAAATTAATTTTTGAAATTTTTAAGTTAATTTTTAGCCCTAAAATGATGGAAAAATTGGGTAATTTAGAGTTAATTAGGTGATTAGGATATTAATTATTGATTTAGATAGTAATTAGATGTTTAGGGATATTAATCTCTGATGTGGAACCCTAATCCTAACCTTTGGAGTATTAAGTATGGTTAATTTAGGAAATTAGGTAATTAATATAAGAAATTAGTAATATGTGAAAATGTAAATTAATAAATTTAAAAAAATTAGGGTTATTTAGATAATATTAGAGTAAAAATCAGAATAATATTAAATCTGAATTAAGATTGAAATTTAGGTAATTATATAAAAAAAGTAAGATTTTCTCACATAGGGGATAAATCCGATACCCTAATTAGGACTAGCATGTACCGAATAGCTTAGAATACTAAATTAAGACCCAATAGGATATTTGAATACTCGACCTTAATGTAATTAATTTCACATTAGGATTCGAGCATGTTTAGGACTTAGAAATCGAACTAAAACCTAATTTAGAAAATGATGCGGAAACCGAACCCGAACCTAACCCCAAACTTAGAATAATTATAAAAGACTTAAGACCTAGATAATTAGGTATATTAAACCCTAAACAAAACATAATAATAAACGTTATAGGATAAAATGAACCTATAATAGTTATATGAAAAGCTGAAACCACGTTTGTGTTATAGGGATGATCGGCGATGGCCTGAGTAAATCGGATCTCGAGTGAGTAAGCAAGGAGTTGAGGTAAGTTGGGATTAATACGATGCTGTATTTTGGAGGCTTAAGATTATGCTTGATTGTGCTTGTTAGATAGTTGAATGTGTGCATGTGCTTGATTATAGGTGATGCTATGATTCTGTTTGTTATTCTGGCATATATTATATGATTTATATGTAATAATTGATCACCCTAAATTGGACTTAATCAAATATACGACTAGTAATCATAATCGGACATGCATGGCAACCCGTTAGGGGAACTTAGGACTCTCCGGCCAAATACCGACCCTTTCGGAAGGGATAGCGTAGGATTGCAAAATGGTCCCTTCTTCATCCTCAGTCGAACTAAGTGACAGGAGAGGAGGTCACGGTGAGGGTCAAGACAATGGTTCGAAGGTAGCCGCGGAAGGAGCAAGGTCTCCATTACACAAGCATGAGTTTGGTCGTGAGCTATTGCATTAACGGCAACTCCTCAACCCGGATTAGAGCGGACGCAATTTCTCTAATCTCACGACGGGCCGGACAACGTCGTGCGATGGCATTTGCTTGCACATGCATTGCACTTAATAAGTGATTGAAAACCTTGTTGTGTTTTTGATATAATTTTAAGTCCTCCGTCCTAACTTACTGAGTTGTGGTTGCTCACATCCCTATAGACGTCATGCAGGTACTGGCTAAGAAGCGGCATATAACTACTCCAAAGCTAGCATTTGCTGGATCCTAGAGAGTGAGGAAAAACATTGAAGAATAAACTCATATTTTTAAGGTCCAAATTTTTATTTTAGAATTATTTTTCATTTCCGAATAATGTAATAACTAGGAAATATACTATGAAGAAATATTGTAAACTTTAACTACAATAACTGAATTATAACATATATATATAATTCCTCACTTTTATAGGTAAATGATTTATTTAAATTACAAACTGTTTACTTCAAAGCGGGTTAGTCGTGGACGTCTTGTGTGGATCAAGTCTAAGATAGCGATTGTAAGGCCAATTTCTATCTTAGGATGGTTTACACGGCAAGGCTATTACGACTCTGCCGCTTTGGGACGTGACAATAGGGCAAAGAAAAAAAAAAGAGAAGAAAGAAAGAAAAATAGAAGAAAAAAAACAAAAGAAAGAAAAGGGAAGAAATGCCTAAATATCAAGCTTGAGAAAAACCTCAACTAAAGAAGGCCCAAAAGCCCAAGTTGCTATAAAAACACAAGGTCCTAAATCACATTTCTAACCACTAACACAAAACCCTATATTTACTTTAGAATCACACTCTAAATCACAAACACAAAACCTTTATATCCATCTTGAATCACACAAGATCTCCTCACCTACAATACCTCCTTACTTAAAGCTTTTCTAATCTTAAAGAATAATTTATTTTTTACAAAAATTGTTTTTAAAACTAGGGCAAGTATAGTTCTTGTTTTCTCTAAGGTTCTTAACTTGTACACTAGGGTTGGATAAAAGTATTTCTTTTAAAATAGGCCCCCTCATTATTCCCTTTTAAAACCATTTGACCAAAAGCCTAATTATTAAGCCTAAAAAGACCTGACACATTGATGAAAACGTATCACTTGCAAACCAAACTGTAATTTTTTGGAATAATAGTTAAGAGTGTAATCTAAATCAATAGTGCACAAAGAAGTCTTCTTTAACTAGACTAATCATGAGTTATTTATTCCTTAGGAAATGAATGTTTAAAATCAAAAGGCCCTACTAATAAGCTCAGCATCAAACAATTTCAAATAATAAGAAGGATATGAGATGCCCTACATGGTTATCAAGGAAGGGGATGGTTATAGCACTTGCTTGTTGAATGAGAATTTGTATCCATTAATAGACTTTTAAGAAAGAAAAGAAGAAGAAAAAAAAAAAAAAAGAGGAGAGATAAAGGAAGAAAAGAAAAAGAGGGAGATAAAGTAAAGGCTTGTTACAAGTTTTTCCATCTATTTTCAAATCCATATTGGCCCGAGTGACCAAATCTTGGAATTCATGTCATCTACTTCTGAGTCATTCTCCAGGATGTAGTTTTTTATGTCCATTAACTCATTTTCAAATCAAGAGACCTTATCCTTAATGTTTTGTAAGCCTTGCGAAATTTCGATAACCCAAAAGTAGAATCAGATGAAGGAGTTCTTAGATAGTCCTTAGAATCACCCCAACATAATAATAAAGCCTAGGTATAGGGATCGAATGTTAAATGTTCAACCAAAAACCTTAATTGAAGAAAGCCCTAAAAACTTAACTAAAGAAGCAATAACCCTAATACTTTAAAAACCTTAAAACAATAGTAAAACCTTAAAATCATCATCTAACCTTAAATAAGTGATCAAATACCTTAATACCACAAATAAACTCTAATAGTAAGGTTAAAAGCGATTCAAGACCTTATGATCGACAACACTAAATGATTCAAACCCTAACTTTCAAGATCTTATGCGGATTAAATTACTATAAATGAACACCAAACTCTAAGAAAACCCTAAGTATACGTATAGGGCATTTAGATTAGCTAAAGTATAGTATTAAAGTTCAACAAGACCCTAAACATACCCTAAGTGCACCTAATTAGCCTAATCATGCTTAATTACCATCAATTACCCTAATCAAACTCTAATCCATAACCAACCCCATTATATCTTAATTAGTTGTAAGTTAAATATGATTAAGGACCAAAAGACAAACCCTTAATCACCTTAACATATCTTGTACCTTAAGGAGACAAGATCATACCCAATTTGGCAAAAACCATAATAGTACATGGTCCTTATTTTTATACCTTGTCCTTGATTTCCCTAAACAATCAAAGCTTGTCCCCCCTCACTCCCTTTCTTATTCTATGACCGGCTATCCCACTCTCATCCCTCATTTTTTGTTTTCTCAACCCCTAAACACTCTCAAACCCTCTCGAAAATCTAAACACCTAAACTTCCATTCTTCTTCTTTTCCTTTGGCTACACCTATACACCATACTGCCGGTTACCTTACCGTCACCACCACCACACTAAACTCACTACTACCAAGCCCCATGCCACCCTCACATGTTCCCGGTGTTGACCGACACATACACACCTATACTCAAGCTCACGGTACACAACTACAAAGGAAAGCCTTCCACACCTTGCTCCAATAAGAACTTAAGCTATGTTTTCCTTAGTTTTCTTGTAAGATAATGTTATATACTAATGTATTTCTTTGTTGAAACTTATTTTACAGCAAATCTCTAGAAGTTCTAAGGTGTTTCAAGAAGGGCCAACAAAGGTTAGTAAAAGAAAAGCCACTTTTGATAGAAGATGCAGCATAAATAGGTTAAATAGTGTTAGTTTAAGTAGTAAATCATCAAGTAGGTTGATAGAATCCCCATTTCCCATGCACGTAAGCCCTTATTTGTGCCCCCATAACATTTCCACACACTTTTATGAAGTAACTATGGTTTTAGATCAATAGAAACATATGTTACTTAAGTAGAAACACTATAAAAATCAAGTGTTGCATGAAAATGGAAAATTTGATCCTAGGAACAACTCATGGCCGCCACTTTGATGAACCTACCAAATCTGAAAATTCTTATTTATTACCTTAATGATATGTTTATTTAGTGTTAAGTATGGTTTAGGACTTAATTAATCAAGTTAAGTAGGTTAAAGTTTGGTTAAGGCCCTAAATTAGCTTAGTTGGCGATTATAGACTTAAGAATAGCGTTAATAACCCCTAAGAACTTAATGTCCAGATCTGTAAATATATTAAAAGTGGGCTAAACTTAAGTCCAAAAAGAAAAACGAGCTTGAGCTTAAGGCCCTAAATAGTGATTTAGATACAAAAAGCCTAAAGTAACTAACTTTATAACCCATGTAGCTAGGTGCACAGATCCGAACCCTAGGTTAAAAGGGTTAGGAAGAGTTATTTAAGAGGCCCACTAAACCCAAAGATCCATTTAAGATACCCACCATAAGCCCTTTAGTGATTTAAAGCTCCAAATTTAGTAAAAAGGTCCATTTAGACTCATAAGAGTATCACTAAGGCCTAGTTTAAAATTTTAAGGTGTTAAGTAGGAAAATCCCATTTAAAATACTTAAATGAAGGCCGAAATTATTAAGTATAAAGCCTAAAGTAAAAAACCAAGCCCAAGCCCTAAAATTAGGCCTAAATCCTAAAGTGACCCAACTCCTCATTTGGGCTCACGAACTTATAGGGCCTAAACAAAAAACTAACTGATCTAGAAACTTAAAAAAAATTTCACCAAATGAAAGAACATTCGCAAACGATGAAAACAGCTATAAGATCATCGAAAATGGAGTTAAAACAAAGAAAATATGCCCAAGTTACAAAAACAACTTACTTTAGGTTAGTGAGCGGTAAGCCTAGTTAATTGTTGCAAATAGAATACTTATAGAGCTTAATTATCTTCTTCAAGGGACGAGGAGTTTGACTTGTACACGGTAAAAGATTACTGAGATTGCCGAGCATCATGGCTGAGTGAATATACCGCCCCTTACTTTGCTTGTTTGTACTTGTAGTTAGCAAAATACTTAATTATATCCAATAGATGAAATTGTTGCATGTTAAGATAAACAGGAAACTGTATGTGCTTGATATGATTGACCTTGTTTGCAAAATATCCTAAGTTGATATGAACATTATATACTTGCTGCATTAGAACTTAGAATCTTAGAATGTTTGTATATATTGATTTGTTACCCATGAATTGGAGCTAATAAATACTTGACCCCTAACTAAACCGGACATGCATTGCATCTCATAACATGATATTAAGGTGGTTAGCATCACGTAGTAAAACATGGGATCATGCCTAGTTGGATCCACATTATATTTTATATATTGGAAATTGTTATTATATGACGTATTTCCTGTAATATGTTCTTGCCTTGACCATTGAGAACTACTTAACTCCGAGGAGTGCCGCCTTCTGCTTGAGGCCATACTATGTTTACTACTAAAGGTGATATTGATAAAAAGAGACTTAGAGCTGGACGTGAATACCTGGATCTTGACGTACCAAAATATTTCCTCACCTGAGCAACGGTGGGCATTAAAATCGTATTGTATACAATTATTAGTCGACTATATGTACTGTTGCATTGCCTATGTTTGACCATGCATTCATACGCTTATTAATAACTTATTTGATATTGTTTACTAATGAAGTAAGAAGGTTACTTACTAAGCAGTTGAGCTTACCCCTCCTATAGTTTATTGTTGCAGCAGGATTTGTGGTTGGAGACAAGCTGTGGGATGCTCAAGGTCAATTGTACCAACTTTAGGTTATGAGATGTGAAGAAGTTGAGAGCCCGAGCGAACTCTTTATTTATTATTAGACTTTCTTTATTCTCCATTATTAGGTATTTTTAGCTTATTGAGTAGCTTGGACTACTTAAGATGTTTTATCTTGGCATTGTATGACTGATTTAGGGGAAACCTAATATCATCTCTTATCTATGTTATGTTAGAATTAATTAGATAATATAACTGTAATTTTTGTGCTTTGCAATTACTTAATGCTAGTTACTAAGAGAAGGTCGTAGTTGTGATATGTCTTTTCCATCATAAATGGTTTTCACCAAATTCCTCATTTGTAAATTTCTCAAGTCAAAAGGTTTTTTAAAAGGTTACATCCTTTAATTTTGCTTCTTACGGTTTTTGGCTAGCCCGTAAGGCACTTACCCTTTGTCCATCTCTTTTAGGGTTTTAACTAACTCATAAAGCGCTATCCCGATTCATTTGCTTTTAGGGTTCTAGTTAGCTCATAGAGTGTTGTCCCAATTCATATCTCTTTTAGAGGTTTAGCTAGCTCATAGAGCACTAACCTGATTCAATTCTCATTTAGGGTTTTAGCCCACTTAAGAAGCAATTTGATTGTTCGCTTAGGTTAGTCAGCTTAGAGGAGCATGATCAGGTTCTCATTTAGGATTTTAGCTAAAGGAGCATTTTGGCCATTTACTTAAGTTAGTCAACTTAGAGGAGCACGACCAAGTTTCTATTTGCCATTTAGGGTTTTAGTTAGCTTAAGGAGCGCTTTGCCTATTTACCTAGGTTAGTTAACTTAAAGGAGCACAACTAGGTTTCTAATTGCCATTTGGGGTTTTAGCTAAGTCAAGAAGTGCTTTGCTCGTTCGGCTACGTTAGTTAACTCAGAGGAGTACAACCAGGTTCTCATTTAGGGTTTTAACCAGCTTAAGGAGCACTTTATCCGTTCGCCTAGGATAGTTAGCTAAGAAGAAAACAATTAGGTTTTCATTTAGGGTCTTAACTACCTCAAGGAGCCCTTTACTCATTTGCTTATGTTAGTCAGCTCAAAAGAGTACGACTAGGTTTCGTGTTGACTTTTTAGTTAGGGTTGCTAATCCCTTAAAAATGCTTTCACTTATGTTAGTTAGTTCAAAGGAATATAAGTAAGTTTTATGTCGACTTTTCAATTAGGGTTGCTAGTCCCTTAAAGATACTCCTGCCTATATTAGTTAGCTTAAAAGAGCACGACAATGATTTACGTTAACTTTTTAGTTAGAGTTGCTAATCTTTTAGAGACGCTCTTACCTATGTTAGTTAGCTCAAAGGAGTACAATTAAGTTTCATGTCAATTAGTTAGTTGGGGTTACTAGTCCCTAGAGATGCTCCTGCTTAGGTTGATCAGCTCAAGGGAGTACGACCAAGTTTCAACTTGCTCATTTAGGGTTTTAGCTAACTTAATGAATGCTTTGCCCATTCACTTAATTTAGCTAGCTTACAGAATGTTATCCTCCTTTTAGTATCTTTTAGGGTTCTTGCCAGTTTATATGGGTGTTACCCTTCTTTTAGTACTTTTTAAGGTTCTTGCCAGTCCCTAGGGGTGTGACCCTCTTTTAAGTGATTTTTAAGGTTCTTGTAAGCTTATAGTGGTGCTATCCTCCTCTTGGTATCTTTTAGGGTTCTTGCTAGCTCATAGTGGTTGCTACCCTTCTTTTAGTGATTTTTAGGATTCTTACTAGCTTATAGGGGCACTACCTTCCTCTTAGTATCTTTTAGGGTTCTTACCAACCTATATGGGCGCTACACTCCTTTCAGTACTTTTAGGTTTCTTGCTAGCCTACATGGACGCATCTTCACCACCTTTCTTTTCGAAACTTTTTGTCACCAGATCTCCAATGGATTGGGCCTAGTACAACCAGCTAGTTATAGCGCTTATTAGGACAAATTTCATTTCCTTGGTAAAAATTGTCTCTTTGTTTCTATAGCAAAGCTTTTTTCAAATTTTACCATAAAGAGGAGTAGTTGTAGACACTCCATTTTGACCTCTTGATAGTTTTTTTTTTCTTGAAAAAATAAAAGAAAAAGAGTCCTAATTCAAAAAATACAAAAAAATTCAAAATTATAAAAAAATGGAAATTTTCCAAAAAAAAAATTAAGATAGCTTTTAGGAAAATAGAGTATTTTAGAAAAATAGATTTAGGTTTGAATTAGGTTTAATGGATTTAGATTAATTCATTTTTTATTTAGGTAGATTCTTTATTTTAGGTAGCTATATAACTTAAATACAATTTATTTGTATTAAGTGTTGGGGCATAGGCTAATAGCTTGTATAGTTCAACACTTAGTTTTGGATAGAGTAGAAGTAAGAAGTTATGGTTTTGAAACTTATTAAGTACACATATGTGTCGACGTGGTGCTACGCCAACATCATCCCCTCCCTTTTTTTTTTTTTCAAGAAACAAATAGAAAACATAGGAAAATCAATCTCTTCTATAAACTTGATCAAATCTTTTGTTAATCTTTGCAGATTTAACAAAATCTTTGTTAAAAGATTTAAATCTTGCATTGATTTGAATTAATAATCATAAGGTCAAGATTTGATAAAGTTATCTAAGATTTACATCTTATCGGAATGGAATGGATCTGTGATGATCTAAAATCAGTTAAAGATTGGATTTCATTTTGCATCATAAAAGGAAGTCTCGAATTAACAAAAGAAGAAAACATCACATCCTACCCTCACACAACACATAAGATCAATATCGATTGGCTCCATCCTCGCCATCCATGCACAATAGATAGCCATTAGTCCCAACTTTCTCTCGTCCAGTAGCAGCCATAAGCCTCTACTGTGCACTCAACTGATCTTCATCGAACCTAAACCCAACTTCCATACGCCCTTGTCCAACAGCCGATCACCTTCAACTCTTGACCGATGTCGCTACAGCACCATCCACAGTGTACATACGCGACCCCAACACATCACACAATTAGCCACGCCACTGTACACACACGTCCAGGCCACGTCCACTATCAACCAATCCCAACGCCCAAACACAACAGTGCCAGCAACCAAACACGCACCAACCATCAACTCCACACCCCATGAATAGCAGTAGTGACCGTACCAACAGCAGCCCTGACCGTTCCAGTTCGCACGATGCCCAAACACAGCACCACCATGCCCAATCCACACTCCACCGATGCCTAACCCAGTGTATTCTCACATCTTCGCGCAACTTCTTAAAACACCCACAGCAGCCGATGACCAAGCCTCATAGCCTTCTTACGATTGGTTCTTCTTGCTAACTCCCTGTCTAACACCGTATGACCAAGGACCCCTTGGCCACTTTCCATCTTCAATCCGAATCCTCATTCACTACAGCAAACACTCCAACTCCACGCAGCAGCCATACGACCCATAGCCAAGCGAATAATCACCAAAACCCCACATTCGACTACCCCTCTCTCACTTGACCCAACAATACCCATCACATCGCCGCCGCCCGACTCCGAAATTTCATGAATGGCCACCAATAGCCGTGGCGTTGATCCTACGCCTCATTCTCCAATCGGATTCGCATGAAAATGTTGTTTCCCACTTGAAAGACGACCTCCGCTCAAATCGAAGCTCCCAATTGTTGCCTTCTCAAAACCAGTTGCGACCCGACCCAGTCACTGTTCAACCAGATTTGATTTGACCCGCCTCTAAGTCTAGCCCACTTGTGAATTGTGAATTCAAAGTCCAGTTTCTTTTCTGCTTTTTTAATTATTTATTTATGTTGTTAGTTAGTTATTTATTTGCAAATAAAAATAATAAAAAAGGAACCTTTTAATAAAAGAGTTTTTAGAGCCTTTTTAGGATATTTTTTAGGAAACATATTTTATTGCCTGAGAATTTTCTTTTTCGAAATAAAAGTTTTATTAACCATTTCTAAAAATTAAGACCCTCTTTCTAGAATTTTTTAAAAAATAGAGATTTAACTTAAGACCCTTTCAGATTCTTCTTTGAATAAATAAATGAATTTAAAAAAAAAAAAGTAAACCTGACCAACTTTCAAAATTAATATAAATTAACCCACTAAAGTATTTTGGAATGAACTTTGAATGCTTGATTTTGACTAATAGGTATATAAGCAGCTTTAAGGTAAAGTAAAATTTATAAAAACTTTTGTTTTCATTTTTTGTGAATTATAGCTTAAATTACTTATTTTTTAAAAATAAATAAAATTTAATTTATTTATTGATGAGTGATTTTTTTTAAATATTAAAAAGAGTAATTTTGAAAATAAAATCTAATTTCGAGAAGTTAAAGTGATAACCCTAAGAATTTAATAGGATAGCTCCTAAACTCAAGAAATTTGGTTTTTTAAATTCTTTTAAAAAAAGTTTTGAAAATGTAGATTAGTGGTTAAATTAGAACCAAACGGTCTAATTCTTTTTAATTTAATCATCTTTCTTAGTTTTATTGAGCGGTGACTCTAAATTTTTCAAAAATAAAAAAATCAAGTTTCCTTTAACTTTAGTTGAGGGTTTAAAGTAAATAGGTATATGGTTTAATTTAAATCAAGTTAAAGGAAATAAAATTAAAATAAAAAATTGAAAAATCAAGCTTGACAGTCTAGTTTTTGCATGATTGTTGTGTTAGCCCATATGAGTAAAGTTTTATGTAAATTACGAAAGAGTACTAGTAATAATTTATAAGACCAATATGGAAAATACCAAGTCAATACTAATTAGGATCTTTTAGTTCAAGTGGTTGTAAATGCTCAATCATCACTTGTTGGTTTTGCTATTGACGACTTTTTAAGCTAAGAGTTTACAATGGTATTTAAGATAACTCCTTATTAGTAGGTGAACGATTCAATGATAAATCAAGGCAAAGGCTAGTGAGCTTATTAAGAGTAAACTATGATAAGAGCTCCAAAGAGAGTAGAGAGTATCATCAAGTTGCGACTCTTGTAAAGCTTCAAAGATGACTCATAAGTAGAGGGTGCTATAAATGAATTGGATTGCATGTTGTAAGAAAAGGTATGAAATTAAGCCTAATATAAGGTCTTGCAACTTAGACATAGCACATTTAATGATAGAAGTTATGATCAAGAGTAAAGCCTACATGAATTGCAGGAAAAAATTATTAGTGATTTATAAGATTAAAACAATGAATACTAAGTCAATACTAGTTGAAAATTTTTAGATTAAATAGTTTAAAAAGTGTATCCACTAGTTAGAACAAAATCCCTTTAATCACCTATTAATTCGAGTTGGGCTTCATGATAATGATTATGGTTTGTAGGTTTGAGTAAGTGTACATAAGATGGCTATTAACATTTAAACGGTGTCTTGAGTTTGGGTTGGGATGGTAGCTAAGTTTAGGGTTTAAGTGGGTGATTAACCTTTATAAAGGAAAAAAAAAACACGTATAATTTCCTATAACTAATCTACTACTTACTGTATTTTGCTTTCAACTAAATAAAGTAATAGAATATTACTAATCAATTCCACTTCTAAAGAATATGACTTTTGTTACCATACCATTCCATTTCGCGAAGTACATATACACTATATGGATGAAATTTATGATCAAGATAAGTTATCTCTATTATCTTTGGTTAATAGACACAAGACTCTCATACCTCTTTATTAAGAAAGATAATATACCTAGATGCATGGATATGTAAGCACAACTATGGTGGCAAATCATATATATATATATATACATATATATGTGTGTGTATGTGTGTATAGAGATGCTCTATCATTCTAATTAGCATTAGTAATTTATGGAAATAAGATAAAATGTTATGATTGAAGCTAGTAGTATTAGAAGATCTTAGAGACAAAATAATTTTCCCACGAGATCGGAAGATTTTGTGTAGCAAAAACAAAAATACATGTATTCATTCATATGTAAGCATACTAAATAAGAATAAACTTAAGCATAAAGAAGATTGAATAGACTTAAGCATATAGAAAGTTACATAGACCTTATATAAAGAGTATCACAAAGATCTAGTTAACTAAAGTGGCTATTAGTAGTTAAAATGCAATAGAAAAAGATATATAAAGCCAAAAACAAAAGAAAAAAAGGCATTAAACTAAAATAGTCACAACTAAACTTGTAAGGAGTTTCTCTGACACTCGAAGTTAGGGTTTGTTCATTTCATCATTAACATCAATTTCTTTTCCCTTTCCATTGTTCTTGTTTCCTCTTTGTTACATCCCTTGCAAACATAGAAAACACAAAACCCTAACTAAGTTCTCAATTAAACACTTTCAAACTACTATTAAAAGAAAGATCAAGACTTAGAGATTGCAAATACAACATCTTTTTTCATTAGTCTAACATAATATATCTGGTAAATTGAAACCTTAGTTCCATCACTAAAGTGCAAAAGATAACCAAAGAAAGTATGAAAGAGATAGGCAAATTTCATACTTGGTAAGAAGAGAGAGAGGACATGATTGTTGAATAACCTCATCCAAGTCTTTCTTGGATATTTTTTAGCAACTCATGTGAGCAAATTAGAGAAAGGCAAGTGAACTTGGGTAGCTCCTCAAATAGGCTTATTATAATTTTTTTTTTATTTGGAGTAATGTCATGTTTCCTCCCCATCATATTAAGAAAGCATAATCACCTAAAATATTTATGATACATGACTAACTAATGATTCATGATAAGTAGAATTAATATATTTATGTATAATTTAAATGTTTTAAATTGATAAGTTGTCAAAATTCAAACAATCAACAATAAAGAAAAAGATTAAGGAAAGAAAAAAAAATACAAAATGATTTTATATTAGGAATGTTGTTAAACTTGGATTCAATAGGTAATACATACCATATTTTATGCATATGTAGTGTGCAAATATCAATAAGATGTTAATACATATGTTGTATGCAAATTATGCTTGGTAATGGATTTCAAAACTATTCATACCATTAATATTCATGTTAACATTTTATTGATATTTACATACTACGTATATATAACACATGATATGTAATACCTATTAAATCTTTTTTATTGAACTTAGAGTGAAAACATAAAAGCATGGCAATGATTCTATTGAAAGTAATTTACTTTAAAAAAAAATGGACTTTTTGTTATATATAAACCTTATTTGAAGTCTCTTCATATGCATGTATAAACCTAGGACGACTATAAATTCCTATAGGAAAGATAAGAAATAAACTCGGGGTGCTAAGAAGACCCCAATTAATAGTGCAACTTGAGGTTAGTGGTTGAATATTAACCACCTTTGATTGATTACTGGTTAGCTAGCATGCCCCAATCAACTATGTAAAGCCCTAAATTGTGCAAATCTCTAGATTTTTAGTTGATGTCATATGACTAGCAATGTTCTAACACGGATGGCATAGTAAAGGTGTTTGTTACGCCCCGAAGTTGTAGAGTCGCAACAGTCCCACTGTGTAAACCATTCTATGATAGTAATTGGCTTCACAGTGCCTACTATAGACATAATCTACACAAGGCGTCGACGACTTCTCGCTTTGAAGTAAACAGTTCGATTAATAATATACTGCAATTTCGTCCAGTCTACATCAAAAAGTGAAATTCATAGCCAATGGGCAGTTGGTTACTACTCTCGGGGAGTAAGATTACGAGATTTACAAAGAAACGACTATTACCTATATCGGGGATGAAGAATTGGAAGAGCTAAGGTTGCAACTTTTCAACAAAGTTAGTATGATCGAAGAAGCAAGCCAAGGGGCATGGGGTCATTTGAAATAACCTAAGTAGCAGATTGGAACATTTGGGCTTAGGTATGAGCCAACTGAAGAGGAGATTCAAGAAATGAAGGCTAAAACTGCAAGTAAGAGAGGAGATTAGCTGTACCATGCTCACATGGAATTTCTGGACATCCGCTAAATGTTCCCAGTACCAGCCGGTGTTCAAGAACCCGAAGTAGCTAGTCTATCCAAGACCTTGACTCTGCAATGTAGCATCGGTCCAGACGAGAAGGAAGATATTGGTGTACCAGTTTCCCTGTGCAACTGGTCTTCCGTTCCCGTTAATAGGTCTCTTTAGAAACATAAAATTAGATTAATTAGGAGCATTCGATTTCGATAATTAGTCCAATTAGTTAGGCCTTTTCTTTAAGACAATTTGGATTTATTCATTCGGTAAATTTCTTTCCTTTCTTTCTATCAATTCTTCTTTATTATTTATTCGTTGTCCTTTTTCTTTTTTCCTTTATTCTTCAAATATGATAAAAAATAATGAACGTAATGGATATCTTGCGCATGTAAAGGATGAAAGTACCAATATCACCTTCGGCCCTGCTAGGTCAGACATCAAAGATGATATTAAGACTCCAAATGAAATTCAAGAGAGTTAGCATCAACATGAACAGGGTAGAGTGATTATTGACAAACCAATGGATGAGATTAATTTGGGGACAGAGGAAAATTCATGAAACTTGAAAATTGGTGGTAATCTAACGGATAATCAATACAGGAGTTGTCACAACTGTTATCCAAATACTTAGATATATTTGCTTGGTTTTATGAAGATATGCCCGGTTTAGATTTATCTCTTGTAGTTCATAAATTGCCAACTAGGGAGGAAATAAAACTGAAAAGATAAAAGCTTAGACGATTTAGGTAAGATATACTCCTCAAAATAAAAAAAAGAAGTGAAGAAGTTATTAGAAGTTTGGTTCATATAAGTGTTGGATTACCCCAAATGGGTGGCCAATGTGGTGCTAGTGTTGACGAAAAATGTGAAAGTTAGGGTTTGTGTAGATTTCTGAGATTTAAACCAAGCGACACCAAAGGAAAATTTTCTTTTGCCATATATTGATGTATTAGCAGATAACACAGCTAGAAACCATCTTTTCTCGTTTATGGATGGTTTCTCGGGGTATAATCAAATTAAAATGGTAGAAGAGGATAAAATCAAAACAACTTTTGTTACCACTTGCGGAATGTTTTGTTATCGTATAATGCCTTTCGGGTTGAAGAACGCTGGGGAAACTTATCAACATGCTATGGTTGCTTTGTTTCATGATGTGATGCATCAGGAAATCGATATTTACGTGGATGATATGATCGTCAAATCCAAGGAAGATGAAAATCATGTGGATATTTTGCAAAAGTTATTTGAGTGATTAAGAAAGTTTTAACTGAAGCTAAATTTAGAGAAGAGCACCTTTAGAGTGACTTCAAGTAAATTGTTGGGTTTTGTAGTCAGTAGAAGAGGAATTGAAGTAGACCTAGATAAAGTCAAGGAAATCGTAAACATGCCAGCCCCTAAGACTGTAAAAGAAGTTCGGGGACTATTGGGAAGATTAAATTACATCGCTTGGTTTGTATCACAGTTAACTAATAAATGTAAGCCGTTATTTAAACTTTTGAAAAAGAATGCAGCCATCGAATGGGACGAAGAGTGTGAGCAAGCATTTGCTGAAATCAAAGAATGTCTCATGAATCCTCTTATACTAGTTACTCCAACACTGGTATGGCCCTTGATTCTTTACTTGACGATTCTTCTTGAATCTATGGGATGTTTGCTAAGACAAAAAGATGAAACGAGAAGAAAAGAGCATCCTATATACTATTTGAGCAAGAAGTTCAGAGAAGGCAAGCAAAAATACTCAAAAGTGGAAAGAACGTGTTGTTCCTTAGTGTGGATGATGCATAGGCTTAGGCAGTATACTCTCTATTATTCAATAGAGTTGTTAACAAAACATGACCCGTTGAGGTATTTAGCAGAAAAGCCAACATTGATTGGGAGAATATCGAAGTAGCCTATGCTATTATTTGAATTTGATATCAGGTATGTAAGTCAAAATTTAGTCAAGGGACAGGCGATGGCTAATCAATTGGCAAAATACCCATTAGAAGATGAGGATGATGGTTCAGAAGCACAATTTCCTGATGAAAATGTGATGATGGCAAATGAATTGAGTGGTGAAAAATTGAGATGGAAAATGTATTTTAATAGAGCAACCAATGTGTTTGGGTATGGGATAGAAGTGGTGTTGGTATCACTTGAGGGTAACCATTTCCTTGTGACAACGAGATTAACATTCCCATACACCAACAACATAGCAGAATATGAAGCTTGCATTTTGGGGCTCAAAATGGCATTAGATATGGGAATATAAGAGCTTGAAGTATACGAAGATTCTTCCTTTATAATTCTCTAGATCTTGGGAGAGTATAAGACGAAGGACAAGAAATTGATACCTTATCATGAGCATTTAAGTAGGCTAATTGCAAAATTCCAGAAGATTTCATTTACTTACATTCTAAGAATCTAAAATCAGTTTGCTGATGCATTGGCCACGTTAGCGTCAATAGTGAAAGTTACAGATGGGATAGAAATTCAACCCCTAAAGATTGAAGTGAAAGAAAAACTAGCTTTTTGCCTTACAATTAGAGAGAAGGAACCAAAAGAACCTTGGTATCATGACATTAAAAAGTTACTTCAAATTGGTGAATTTCTTAAAGATGCTGATAAAAAAAATAGAATAACTTTAAAAAGGTTGGCTACTCATTTCCTATTAAGTAGAGCCACATTGTATAAGAGATCACCAAATGTAATATTGCTAAGGTATATAGGTGAAGAAAAAGCCAAGAAATTAATGAAAGAAGTGCATAAAGGAGTTTATGGTCCTCACATGAATGGGCATATGTTAGCTAGAAAGATCATGAGAACGGGGTATTTTTGGATGATGATGGAATCAGATTGTATTAAGTACATGAGGCACTATTACCTATATCAGGTGTACGCTAACAAAATCAATGCTCCTCCCTAAGAATTGCATATGTTATCGTCTCCTTAGCCTTTCTCGATGTGGGGAATTGATGTGATCGGTTCAATTTCACCAACGGCTTCAAACGGGCATAAATTCATTCTAGTTGCGATCGACTATTTTACCAAATGGGTAGAAGCAGCGTCATATACCATGGTGACCAAAGGAATAGTGGTTAGATTCCTAAAAAGAGATTTATTGCAAGATATGGTGCACTTGAGTCTATTATTACGGACAATGAGACAAATTTAAATAACAAGTTGATGTATGAAGTGTGTAACCAATTCAAGATCAATAATAGAAACTCAACTCGATATCGACCTGAAATGAATGGGGTAGTTGAAGCTGGTAATAAGAACATCAAAGGAATCATTGAAAAGATAGCGATCACTTATAGAGATTGGCATAAGATGCTTCCCTTTGCTCTCATAGCTTATAGAACCTCAATCAGAACTTCTATTGGTGCAACCCCATATTCATTGGTGTATGGTATTGAAGTAGTATTATTGGTGGAAGTAGAAATACCTTTGTTCCAAGTATTGGCAAAAACTTAGCTCGATAAACTAGAATGGGTAAAGAAGCGAATGGAGCATTTGAATCTCTTGGATGAAAGGAGGCTTGTAGCGATATGTCATGATTAGTGCTATCAACAACGAATGATTCAGGCTTTTAACAAGAAAATACACCCGAGGCACTTTAAAGAAGGGGACTTGGTGTTGAAGAAAGTATTGTTGAACGCAAAAGACCCTAGGGATAAGTTTGCTCCGAATTATGAATGCCCTTATGTGGTGAAAAAGGTATTATCAAGAGACACATTAGTGTTGATAAAGATGGATGGCCCGGAATTAAGGGGATTAGTGAATTCAGATGCAGTCAAGATGTATTATCCATGAAAACTGAGTTTAATAAAGATTACAATTTTTCTTGAATAAGTTTGTGGTTAAACTTTCATTATTTATAAGTAAAGTTGATATCCATGAATGTTTATGAATTCGGATGGTCATTGACCAACAAACACTTCACCAATAAACCTTCGAGCACCATGCCTCATACACTTAGACACCAAACCCTTACCAATGAATCTGAATCACCAAATAAATTTAAATCAAATACTCTTAATAATTTAATTTTGTTTCTTCCGAAAAAAGATTTATCATTTAGAAGTTATGAAGAGTGGAAACAAAAATTCAGTGTCAAATAAAGTAAATTCAAGGCATGAGTGTGGTCCAGTTACAAGACTTAAAAGTTTAGGAGATTTCAGAGAAAGAAGGAAAAAAGGAAGAGAAGAAAAGAGAAAAAAAGAAAGAAAGAGGAAGCAATCACAGTCCTTTGGTGAAATTTGGCTGATTGAATAAGTGAATATCGGGATTTGATTTAAGCATGCCAATCAATTGCTATCTAAGAAATCCTTCAGTCCTAGAAAAAAATAATCTTAAAAGTCTTTGGAAAGAGATATTTAAAAGAATTAAACTAATTTTTGAAATAATCTCGGAGAGATCTGTCCTCTTCGGATCAATCAAGTCAAATCTCGAAGAGATCTATTCTCTTTGAAAAAACCAAGTCAAATCTCGAAGAGATCTATCCTCTTTAAATAAACCAAAACTAATCTTGAAGAGATCTATCTTCTTTAGATTGGCCAAGACTAAGTCAAATCTCGAAGAGATCTATCTTCTTCGGATCAACCAAGACTAATCTAAAGAGATCTTTCCTCTTTGGATTAACCAAAATAAATCTTCAAGAGATCTATCCTTTTCAAATTAGTCATCAACTAAAACGAATCTCGAAAAGATCTATCCTCCTCAAGACATTCCTCAACTAAAACAAAGCAAGAATCTTGAAGAGATCTATCCTCTTCAGGTCACCAAAGTGAAATCAGTTTTTGAAGAGATCTATTCTTTTCAGATCATAAATCAAAATGAATCTCGAAGAGATCTATCTTCTTCGGATTAAACCAAAAGGAATCTTAGAGAGATATATCCTTTTTGGATTATCCACCAAAATAAAGTTTTAATCTTGAAGAGATCTATCCTCTTCAGATTATCTAAGTTGGGTTTGGCAAAAATGGATATCTCTTTTGTCTTTGTAACAAAGTTCTAATTGAACTTCATTATAAAGAGGGGCAGATGTAAACACCTTATTTTTGCCAAATTTTTTTATTGAGCTAGGTTAATAAATAAACAGAAAAAATAATAAATAAAAAACGAAAATCAAAAGAAAAATGAAAAAAGGAAAAAAATGAAAAAAGAAAATCAAGTCAAGTTGTAGCAAGTTCAGTCATAAGTCAAGTCATGTTGGATTGAGTTGAGTTATTGGATTAAGTAACGAGATGGGTTGAATTAATTAATTTTAGGCTTGACCAATATAGAATAAGTATTTATCTAATTTTAGGGCTTAAAATCAATATTTATTAAGCTACTGTACTATATTTAATTAGATTGGGTTGGGCTTGGAAAGAAAAGCCCAAACTAATTAGAGTTTCTAAAAGTTAGGATAAATTATGGAAAAATCGCAATTAAATCTTTCGTATCTTCAATACAAGAGATTCAATTTGGGGCTTATAAATAACATGTTGGTTAGGGATTCGAAAAGGTTTTTCTTTTTAATCTCACACATCCTAAAACACCACATACACTTTATGCAACTCTACACGTCACCACCACGCCATACGCGCCACCACAACACCAAACACCACCGTAAACCATTGAAACACCATGTGACATCCCTAGTACCGCCGTGTCGCCCATAGCACTACTGTTGCTCACCTATGCTATTGCCCATAGCACCGTTGTTGCTTACCTATGCTATTGCCCATAGCATTACCACTGTTCGCTTGTTGCACCGCCTAGTGTCACCTATCGCCCACATCGTGTGTTGCTCGTGTGTCATCCGTGTGTCGCTTGCTTCATCGCCTACTGTCGCCATCACCATCGCCCAATAGTGCCTACTACACTGCTATTGTTGCCCAGCTTATCGCTTGCGTTTGCCTAGTATAGCTTATGCATTGCCTAGATCATCGCCAAACGCTAGCGATCTGACGCTAAGTAAATTTCTAGTATTTTTTTATTTTTATTTCAGCAATTTTTTTATTAATTTACTTCATTGATTATTTATTTTTTATTATTAATTAATTAACTTTTTTTGAGTGCAAGTTTTTTTTTTTGTTATTGTTTATTTAGGTCTTTCTTAAAAAAAATCATTTTTTTAAATAAAGAATATATTTTTGACACATAGGGGTTTTTTCTTGTGGAAAAATTAAAAAAAAAAGTTCAAAAATCAAAATTGAGTTTTTTTTTAAGAAAGGGATAGTTAGTTAAGGTTTTTTTGTTTAATTTAGGAAAATTAGATTTTTTTTCAGGGCTTTCTCTTCAAATAATAAATTGATAAAAAACATAAACCTGGCTCAGTTTTCAAAATAAAAATAATCCATTCACTAAAAATTTTATAAAAAAAGAACTATGGCTGATTTGATCCTGATTAGCATGTACGTAGGTATTTTCGTGGTAACCGTTAAAAAATAAAAAAAACTTTTTCCCTTTTTTCTTATAAATTTGCAATAAAAAAATCATTTTTAGTTTTTTGTTTTTTTTGTTAACTTAGGCATATTTTTAATATTTTTAGAAAAATTACAAAAATAAAGCCAATCAATTTTTTTTTAATTTTTCACATGGTGACTTAGTCTTAATAGGTTAGCCTCCGAATCTGGTTTTTTCGTTCAAGTTTTCTAAAAATTAATTTTTTTTAGAATATTCGCAGACTAGTGGTTAAATTAAGGTTTTTCTATCCGAAAATCCTAATTTTATTTTTTTACTAGTTGCATTGGTAGGCGACTCCATTTTTTTTTTAAAAAAAAAATCTTTTCCTTAATTTAATGTCAAGTAATTTATATTAGATGGGCTGGGTTTAATATGGGTTAAATTCATGAAATCAAAATAGGGCTTGACAATGATTATATTGTTTAATTAGGTTATCTAATTGTTATAATTTAAGGTTGCATCTAAACATGGGGAATGGTCGGGTTCGACCTGTGAACCGAACCGAAATTGGCCTAGACCCATGAGTCATGAGTTTGAATCAAAGCTTGACTTGCCAAGCTTGGCGGGTTGGTGTGATTCAATTTGTTGTATCTGCTGAACCGACAGGTCTAAGCCCCGGTCGAAGGAACTGGTGGTTCAACTCGTTGATTTCAACCTGAAAGATAAAAAAAATTAATTTGTTTTTATAAATTAAATTTAAGCATTTTGTCTAATTAAAATATAAAATAAAATTGAATATATATTATTATTTATATTTATAAGTTGATATCAAGACCGAATAATATATATGAGTTTATAAAAAAAAATCATTAAAACATAAAATTTTAATATTGGTAAAAATAGATAGTTATAGTATAAAATATATTACTTTAACCACTAAAAGAGTTTTTCAAAGAAAAAAAAAACCATCAAAAGAATTCGAGACATAAGATATCACAAGTTTTATTCAATCTTGTCTAATTTTTGAAAGAGCAAATACTTTTGTAAATAATATATTTTAATGATTTATAAAAATGCAAGTGTATTTATAATTTAATATCATTAAAAATCATAAGAAATATATTTATGCCATATATAAAATAGCGAGTATATTATAGATACGAGATAGATGTTATTCTCTTTATAATATTAGTTCAACTCCTATATTGATTATATTGTTTTATGAAATTTCCTATAAAGTAATAAAAGAGCATAGTAAGTATTACTTGTCACAAGTCAAGTCTCACATTGATTATATCAGTAAGCTTTTCTTAAGATGTTGCTTATAAAAAAAGATTTACTTACTTAATTTATTAATTGTAGGCATAAAGTAATAATTATGCATTATTGAAAATGCAAATTATTAATATTGTAACCAACAATTAATAGGGTATGAATCATTAATCTTAGTACCTAATGATTAATAGAGTAAAATAATCAAAATTTTAAATTCTTGTAATTCATTAGTGATTTTTTTAAATAAAAAATAAATATAAAATAATTTTTTTTCCTAATTCAAAAAAAAAAAATTACGTAGCTTATTGGTCGAAAACTGGCCCGTTTGATGAGCTGCCGACCACTAATCCTCTTACTCGCGTATGACTTCGAGGCCTCCAATCCCTCACTCAAAGAATCCTCTATTGGCAACGTACCGATGACGAAAGACCTTACGTAGAAGGAGGATGGTTGAATTCCTTGATAACTCCGGGAGATTACACCTTGTTTTGTTCCCTTTTTAGTACTGATGCTGACTATTCCCTAGCCAATGACTGTACCGAGTGATCTTACCTCTCTGCTGCCGAGAATCCTTACTAAGTAACATAAGCTACCCACACGATGGCCGAGTACTCCTCTCTCTCGACATCCTTCCAACTCTCACGACATCCTTTCCTGTCTTGGCCTCTTTGTCGCTACAACATCTTGATTCCTCTTGCTTACTGTGCTTAGAGCATCTTAGTACGAAGCCAATGTTGCACTACTACCTATCCTTTTCATTTGACATAAATTACTTTTTCATTTTTGTCTTTTGTCTTTTTTACCATTTTTCATATATACTATAAATCTCCTTTTTGTATATGCTTTTTTGTAATTTCTTTATTTATGATGTTTTCTAAGAGACTTATTATAAATAGTCCCTTCTGCTTATAGTCGAAATCATCTTACCTACAAATATACATTGAATATATTGTTCTCGTAAGATAACCCTTTCTAAGTTCATTTTTCATACATTCTTATCTAATCTTGTCGAATAACTTAGGATTAGTAGCGGGTGGACCTTGACATCAACTTGTGCATCATATTAAATGAAGCGTCAAGTCGTGTTGTGTTCGTTGGTATTTCATATCCTCCGAGCAGCTTCATATCAACTACTCTAATTAGTTTGTAGACCTTCTCACTCTACTTTCTTCTATATTTCTAAGGATCTATTGGTTCCAAATTTGCTACTATAAGTCTTAGTGCATAATAAAATCCTGGTATTAGAGCTTGAGGTTATAACCGAAAGCTATGTAGTGATAGTCTTTTCTAATTTGCTGATTCGTAATACTTTGTTTTCATTTGGAAGAATATAGCAAGTTTACACTTCGTGTGATATTTGTGTATGTAAGGATTTCTAGTGTGAGGAGTATTTTTTGATGCTTCATTTTGAGAATATCGAATCCTAGTATTCAGGGAAAGATTAATGATGTCGAAAGTGATGCTCATGGACGTGGTTGTGTTATCTAATAAACACCACATACTACTGATAAGCAGATACAAGACCTTGTTACTATTATGGCTAATTTAGCTGTTTTCGTATAGAGAGTCTTAGAGATTAGGTAGTGAGAGAGAGTGGTTGAATAAGGTTGAGAAAGTAGATGAATGAACATGCACCAGAAGCCTTTCCTATGAACCAAGCACCACCTTGTCGCGTCGATAGAGTCGCGGGAAGAAGGTTGGAGTTGGATAAAGTGAAGGAGTATGAAGAGGAACAAGAGTAGCACGTTTAGATTGACAAGCGTGAGTTTAGAGCTGCCAGGGGAGCCGAACACTTGAAAGTACAAATTCTGTGCTTCAATGGGTCTAGGAGTGTTGACGACTATCTGGATTAGGAGGAGAAGATCAAAAAGATATTCGACTTTTACGACTATAAAGATGCCGTCCGTATTCGAGTAGCTGCGTTGGAATTTTCTGGATATGCGGCAATGTGCTAGAAGAAGCTGTAGGATGTTCGCCTAAGGGCCCGACGAGAAGTCCAAACATGGAATGAAATGAAGAGTCCTAAGAAGCCGATTCATTCCTGAACACTACAAGCAAGAAACTTTCAGACGTCTTCAAGATTTGAGACAAGGTAGCAGATCCGTAGACAACTATGTTTGAAAGTTTCAATTGCTTATAATTTGATGTGATGTTGACAAACCTGAGACATGAAATTTAGCACGGTTCATTTCTGGGCTAAGGATTGATATTGGTAATATAATGGAATTGCAAAGTCTGGTGACTCTGGACGAAATCATCAGAGTGGCACAAAGAGTCAAAAGGTAGAGGCGGAACCTAGTTAGTCGGATCCTAAGTAGTTGACTTATGCTACTGAACAGAAGGGGTATGTCGAGTTGACTAGTGAACGATTGCACATCAAACAGTCCCGAGGTAAAACATCGAGGGCAAGTGTCGAGCTAACTAGAAGAAGGCCGAAGTAAGAGTAAAGCCGAGGAACCTGAGGTTTGAAGAGACCAAGGTCATAGCTTTGGAAGAAAGACCCGAGAAATCAAATGCTGTAAATGTCTCGGTTATGGACACATGGTTAGTCGATGCCTGAACCACCAAGTCGTAACTATAAAGGGAGACAAGCATCTTCGTAGGCAGTAGAAACTTTCTCGAAATCATGCCAATGGGTTAAATTCCTAGAGACTTTGTGTTACGTTATTCGATATAAGAAAGGGAGCACTAACACTGTACCAATGCTCTTTTTCATCATCATTCCCTTATTACGACTATACAAGCTAAGGTGTGCTTGGATTCGACACCTTGCTCAATCAATAAGAGTACGACCAGTATATTGGGCCCTTAGTGGCCAAGTGTAATGTTGAAAGTATTGTGGATGGATTCTACTTGAGTTAGGGGTTCTTGATGAAGGACAAGTAAGTTTGCATGTCGAGTGGTTCGGCTAGAGAACTACTTGTCTATGAAGCTCATGCTGGAGGCTTGGCTGACCATTTTAGAGAAAACAAGACAATTGAAATACTAAAGGAACATTTCTATTGGCTTGGGATAATAAGGTATGTGTACCAAGTTTTTGAGAGGTACAAGGTGTGTAAACATGCAAAGGGAAGGAGAGAGTCGTATAGAGAGTATACATCTTTGCCTATACTTGAGTGCCCATAGATTAACCTAAACTTGGATTTCATGCTTGGCCTTCTCCGATAGTTTAGAAGACATGACTCAATTATGGTTATGGTCGATTGTTTCAACAAGATGAGTTACTTCATTCCCTGCCATAGAACTAATGATGTTTTATTTATCGCTAATCTTTTTTTGCTGGAAATTGTACGTCTATATGAATTGCCAAGAAATATTGTATCCGACCGTGTTTTGAAGTTTACGAGTTTTTTCAAGAAAACCCTGTAGAGGAAACTCAGCACTAAACTTATGTATAATACTTTTGTCACCCTCAGACAGATGGCCAGACCAAGGTAGTAAACATGACAATCGATAACCTTCTATGAGCGGTTGTAGGAAAGAATTTACATGATTGGGACATATGCCTACCTGTCATTGAGTTCGTTTACAACCAATCAGTTCATAGCTCAACAAAAAGGTCACCTTTTGAGGTCGTCTATGGACTTAACCCAAACTTACCCCTAAATATAGCCATTAGCCTGACCTATAAGGGGAAAGTCAATTAGGCTTGTGCGTGCCAAGAAATTCTAAAAGTTGCATCAAAAGGTTACCAAACACTTGACACAGATTGTACCCTGTCAGAAGGAACAAGGAAGCTGAGGAAGGAGATGAGTGATTTACAACCCCGGAGACCTTGTTTGGGTCCACCTTAGTAAGGAGCGTTTCCTTGGGAAGAGAACAAACAAGCTTTCCCCCAGATCAAACAGACCTTTTAAGATCTTTGAGTGCATCAACGACAATGCTTATGAGCTAGAGCTATCTGACAGATACGATGTATATGCTACTTTTAATGCGGCTGATCTAATACCCTATGTATTCGATGAAGAAGAGGGCCAAGATTTGAGGGCAAATCTTTAATAATCCTAGGGAACTGATGAGTTGCCGACCACTGGTCCTCTTATTCACGCACGACCTTAAGGCCTCCAATTGTTCACTCGAAGAATCTTCACTCGGTAATGTGTTGATGATGAGAGAACCTACGCGGAAGGAGGATGGTTGAATTCCTTGATAACTCCCAGAGGTTACACCCTGCTCTATTCCCTCTCTAGTGCTGATGTCGACTATTCCCTAGCTGAATACTGTACTGAGTCATCTAACCTCTCTACTGCTAAGAATCCTTACTGGGTAATGTAAGCTACCGGTACCATGGCCAAGTACTCCTCTCTCTCGGCATCCTTCCAACTCTTATGACATCCCTCCCCGTTTCGACCTCCTTATCGCCACAACATCTTGATTCCTCTCACCTATTATGCTCAGAGCATCTTAGTACGGAGCCAATGTTACATTGTGACCTATCTTTTTCATTTGACATTGTACTACTTTTTCATTTTTGTCTTTTGTCCTTTTTACCTTTTTTCGTATGTATTAGGAATCTTCTTTTTGTATATACCTTTTTGTAATTTCTTTATTTATGATGTTTTCTTAGAGACTTATTATAAATGGTCCCTTCTCCTTGTAGTCGGAATCATCTTACCTACGAATATACATTATAGATACTGTTCTTACAAGATAACCCTCTTTAAGTCCATTTTCTATACACTCTTATCTAATCTTGTCGAGTAACTTAGAATTAGTGGCGGGTGAACTTTAACATTAACTTGTGCATCATATCAAGTGAAGTATCAAGTCGTGTTATGTTTGTTGGTATATTATTTTCTCTGAGTAGCTTCACATCAATTACTTTAATCAGTTCGTAGACTTTCTCACTCTATTTTCTTCAATATTTCGAAAGATCCATTGGTTCCAAATTTACTATGGTAAGTTTTAGTGATAACTGAGCTCCTAGGTATATTACTGTTGAACTGTCGAACCGAGTGAATTGGCTCGAAACTTGGCTAAGTCGAGCTGGTCTTCGTTCAAGGGGGACTAGGCCCTTAACTTAATGGGTCCGGGTCAGGTTTGACCTAGCTTTAGGTTTAGTTGCATTGACTAGTGCCCATGGTAATTGATAAGCTAAAAAAAAGTCTTTCCAACATTACAACTTTATTTTTTCATTTTGAGTTAATGTTAATAAGAAGATACGTTTTGGTTTCTCATTTGTTTAAAATAATAATTTTAAAAAATCATTATATATACTTAATTAAAAAATATAATAAAAGAGAGAAAATTTCATGTTTATCGATTGAATAGATAAATATTATACAAATACCAATTATATAAATACCAATTTTATATCTCATGTTGGAAATGAGACACCAATTTTATATGAAATGTCTCACTTTGAACATGCCACACTATTTTATATGATATTTGTTTTTTATTTATAAAATGTGTTGTGTCGTACTAAGCTTAATTAATTAATTTACTCATTTATTTATGTTTATAAAAAAATAAAAATTTAATTTTATCATGTAACTTCCAACTTTTCCCCAAATTGCATGGTGCTTACATGTACTACGACCATACCGTCATATCTAGAGTTGTGAAAGTGAGGCAAGTTACGTGGATTAGCCTGCATAACTTGCAAAAAAATGTGAGCCGATCTAAAAAATTTTGACTTGTTTAAAAGGGGGCTTTTTTTAGCTCGACCTACTTAACCTGTAGGCCAACTAGTTGTAGGGTGAGTTAACCTACAAATTTACAAAAAAAGAAAGAAAGAAAGACATATCATGCTTACATATAGGCATAGCAGCAAGGCAATCGCCAATTGCACTTATTAACTGCTAAAATTGCAATTGATTCTCCCTAGTCCTAACCTAATGCTTTAGAGAGTGGAGAGGTTGAGTTGACACCTTTTTGATTTATTATTATTATTATTTTAGTTCAATTCTATTAATAATCTTCATTGTTTGTAGTGAACCATATGAATAAACAAAATATTCTCTTTAGGGGAAAGTTTCAATGGAATCATCACAATCTAATTTCACTAACAATGTAACATTAAGGTCTCTAAAATATCAATAAAGAAAAAATGGATACTAAAAAGCAAAATTAGTAAGTTCTGGTAACTATTAAATATCAAGTATGAACTATATTGCATCCTCATCCTCATTATGGCCCAACAACATGAAGGATTTTCATGGGGTAAAAAAACATTTAGCAATTCTTAATACCGCACACTAAACAGAGCTCTGTTGATAATGCCAATGGCCTCGATGTATTGATCTACATATTGAGGGTCTTATATAAAGATTATTTCTTATTTTTCAAAGTTTTAAACATTAATGAATAATCCTCATAATAAATCAAAGTCTACTTGATTTTTACTAAAATTAAATGATAAACTTCAATACTAAGCTAATAAGTATCCTTCTAAATATCTAATTTGTAAATTGGTTTACTTAATTTGTAATATGCAGTAAAGCAGATTGAGTTGGAAATTTCAGCCTACATTTGTAAGTGGGCCAACATACAGTTGACTCACTTGACTTGTTTACATAGCTTCCTTATATCTTCAAAAAAAGATACCGATTGGATGTCACATATTACAAGCACACAAGGATCTAGTTTAAGTAAAATTCATTAGAAGACCACCTCACGTTAGCTTCTCTCCATAACACATTGATCTTGTCATGGCTTGTAATAAGGGTTATATTATCGCGTCTAAAAAATGCAAGCATGAGATGATATCAAAAAGCTAAGTAGTAGGGCAAAAATGTGATTTTTTTGTAATTTTTAAAGTTGCATCTTTAAGATGCAATTTAGCTATGATATTTAAATGATTTATTTTTATAATTTATATTGATATAATTTTTTTTATAATAATGATAAATATATATCACTCCCCAATAAAAGATATTAGAATAAAAACATGATGCGGACTTCTGAACACCCAAAGCTAAGGAGACTAAAACGATTTTGATCTTCACTGTATGAAGGTACATTACACTAGCCGAGAGTGGACAAGTCGCAGTTCACGATTTAGATAGCCCTTTCCACGACCCACTGAACATGGTTCATGAAACGGAACCACTACCAACGGTTCTGATTCCATATCAGCTATCCGTATCAGAAAGAAAACAAAAAAAAATCTATATATAGATATAAGTATCCGTGTATATATCACACCCATGATATTGCTCATGTACAGTAGTACTACACCAAACGGGCCAACCAAGCAGAACATAATAAAGGTCCCCAAAATCCTGGCAAACATAGTGGGTCTCCTGACTCCACGTGGTGCGCGGTGATTCCTCGTCAATGGAAACGGGTCTTGGGAATAGAAAAGGTCTGGAGTGATAGGCGTGCAAAATTACTTGTTTTGATAAATAATGTGAATTATTAATAATATTTAAATATATATTAATAATAATGAATATATATTTAAATATATTCATTGATCAAAATATATGTTAATATTATTAAATTATTTTTTGTAAATTACAACGCAATGAGTAAGAATATATAAAAGTTTGATATGTTGTGCTAGTTATTTAATATAAAGTAGGAAACATGTATTTTAATTGGATTTTGTTTACTACCAAACATTATACATAACACTTATTCTAGAATCTTTTTCAAAAGTAATTAGGAATAGATTTCTGATAGGAGGATAGGATTAAGATTTAAAAGAAAAATATGGGATAAAACTCTATTAGAAATTTGTCTAAGCTTGAATCCTGTTGAAAGGTTTAGTACAAATTATAAATTGTTGAAGTAAGATTTTTTTTTTTCCTTTCAAGCGATCGGAAAATAAAGAAATATTAATATATTTAAGATAATTACGTATTTACAAAATATTGTCTCAACAATTCATATTGTTTTATTAGATTTGAGATGGGATATGGTTTCGAAAGATAAACTGAATATGTATAGTTCCAATAAGATTTTATTCTTGAACTAAAATATATTTTTTTATTTATTTCATCTGTTCCATGATCAAAACCGAAGGAAGGATACAAGTTGCACCATGATTTTGAATTAGAAGAGAGATTAACACATATACACATACATACACATATATATATATATATATATATATATATATATTAGCAGTCCGTATACTCGTGTTGTGTGGATAAAATTTTTTTTCATCTAATAAAAAAAGAAACATATATTTATTTCAAGTTTATAGTAAAACATTTTGTATTAATTATTATAAATTTTACTTTTAATGAACCTATATAATTTATAATAATTTCTTTCAAAAAATTATATTAATAAAAGAAATTAAGGAAATTGTGAAAAAAAGGGGTTTTATTGAAAATTGTAAAAAAAAAAAAAAGAGATAAGAAAGTGGGAGAGAAGAAGGGGGGAGAGAAAAAAGTGGAATGTAGTTTTAGGGAGTGGGATAGAGAAGTTAGACGTGGGTTTTATAAGGAAAGATAATTTTACCCCTAATATAATTTATATTAGGGGTANATTGTAAAAAAAAAAAAAAGAGATAAGAAAGTGGGAGAGAAGAAGGGGGGAGAGAAAAAAGTGGAATGTAGTTTTAGGGAGTGGGATAGAGAAGTTAGACGTGGGTTTTATAAGGAAAGATAATTTTACCCCTAATATAAATTATATATAATTTTATAATATTATTTTATTATTGATTTTTCTGTTAAATAATATTTAATATTAGTTAAAATAATAATTTTAATTATAACGGTTATTTAAGCCTTCAAATATTTTAATTATGTAGATATATATATATATATATATATATGATTTTAAATAAAGTTTAAAAAACTTTCGGAGGAAGACGGCCGCGGAAATTAGCTCCGACAGTTCCTAGGCCTCCTAGGGGTTGTGTTTACTACCAAACATTAGACATAGCACATCACTCTTAATGATTATTAAACGGGAATAGACTTTCTGACAGGAAACTGATTTACAGACACAGACATATATATATATATATATATATATTATATTAAATTTCTGGAGGGAGACAGCCGCAGAAATTAGCTCCGCAGTTCCGCCGATCTGCCGCCTAGGGCATCTGATGGGCCATTGGAGCAGTAATCCAATAACAGAAAACGGTAGATAAGACATCATAGAAGCATGTGCTCTTGCATATCCGAATTCCTACATCTGATGCTAGTAGTTAAGAAACGCATCCAGCGGAAGTAGGAAAAGTATGTGCCCTTGTTTATATCATGTTATCTCGTAACCAATTGATTGGTTTCGATCGAAGGAGGAATTTTTAACACCTCAATTGTTCCTCTTTATCTCATCTCATCGGGAGTATCATTTTAAATCGCATCACTAATCTCTCATTACATATAATACTTTATTTATGTTGTATGAATGTGATATTTTGCTTAATGAATCTCTTGAACCAGTATTAAAGTGTTAAGTTAATGTATATAATTTTTTTATAGTATAATATTTTATTTCTTTAATTGATCTGGCGTTTTTCCATAAATATTCTTATAAAAATTTTGATATAATAAGTCATATTCTATATTGCATTCGGCATATAAACTGGATACTAAAACCTAATATAGAATAAATAAAAATGGCATTGGATTATCCTAATAATAATATTTTCGATCTCCCTCCATAATGACATCCTAACCAAACAAGAGAAATATGCATTTTCGCACGATTGCAATCCGCTGCCACTTAGCGCTAAGAACTAGTTTTGGGTGCTTTATTAATGAATACTATTGAGAATTACGAATACTAGGTCCTATTAAGTACAATAAAATAAACATAAAATATCTATCATCCACGCAAGGAAAATTGATTTATTCGGATCTATAAGATATAGTAATATGTAAGAATAAATAAAAATTTACGCAGGATCATATTAAGAAAACTATTAAAAGTGGTTATAAATGCTTATAGGTATTAATATTTATTTTTTTTATACCTACTACTATGCATTCCAACTCTTTTCTTCCTTATCTACTATACATATTACAATTTTTAAAGAATGGGAGGAACCAAATCTGATATTATATTATTTATACTATTAAATTATAACAATTATAATTACTTGGTAATCCACTAGAATTTTTTATTTTTATGGTTGTAGGTTTCTCATTTTTCTCTTTTTCTTTTCCAGCTCATTCTTTCACCGTCTCTAGCTAGACATAGTCGCTTGACTGGCCGTGTGGCCATGGCCTCAATTGGTTCGCCAATCCTTGAACCATTTCAGTTTCTTTTTTTTCATAATTAATTCCTTTAAAAAAAAATTTTTTTTCCATGTTTTTACAAATAATTCTCCATCTTCTCCTTTACTTTTATTTTCTTTCTCACATTATTGTAATACTTTACATACACACACATATATATATATATATTGGAGTTTAAATTTTGACTAAATATACTTTTATAATTATAAGATTTATTTTGAGAATCTGTTTTCATGAGGATATTCTATATCCATATCGGTGTTGATACTCTAGATGTCTTGTTGCACAACATATTGAAATATGAATCTATATGGGCAAATGTGCCAATGAATTATCAAATATGTGATAGTTATGGTTCATTTAGTTCATTATCAATTCTTACAACTATCAAATGTGTGCCAATGACTTATCAAATATGAGCAAATGTGTCATGGTTTTCTTTTCTTTTCTTTTCTTTTCTTTTCGTTTTTAATATGGGCAGGCCCGAATCACCCATTCAAGGCCCATTGGATAAGATGATTACAAAAACCAAAATCACTCGAACCTTAAGGCTCGATGATTTAGTGGTTGATTTAGGCCTGTATCTTCTCAAGTTAAGTTGGTTCACAGTTCGAAATCGATCTATATATGGATTTATCTCTAGCTATGTTACACCAAGTTCTTTCCAACCAATTCTTATATACTTGCCAAAGAAGAAAAGAAACCAAAATGGCATATAAATTAAACCAAATGGATTAATACCGTATCATTTTCGATGAAAATGAACGTTCCCTATTCTTTTATATGAAGTCAACAAGCTTCTTCTTGCATTGTACAAGCTATTTTCTGCGGTGTTTCTCAAGTATCTTCGTTAAGTTGGTAGCTGAAATTGTAATGAGTTAATAAAATTGTGTAATCGAATTGTATGTAAATCTAAAATATTTTTGTCCATGGCCTATAGATACAATCCAAGTCACGAATAACTTTTTACATGTTTCCTACACAATGGAATGTTTCTTTTAGGTTATATTACAGCGGCACTCCTTAAGAACCATCAAATTATAGACACGTTTAGAATTTCAAAATTGTGCATTTATACATTTTAGCATCTTAGTGATTAATTTAAGCGAAATCAAGAACCATTTTTGTTTGCCCTTGAGACCGCATTGAAGGGGAAATTTTAATGTATCAACATTATTCAATGGGTATGAAAGTTAATTTTAAAATTCGGGATATTGCTTTGGTCATAATAGTTTATAGGGAGTACCTATGTACTTAACCCTCCTTATGCGGTTATTTGTTGAAACAACTTGATAGTTTAATTTATCTTATCCTTTAAAAGTATGTTTAGCATATGAACTAATAGAATAAGTCAAAATAAAATTAGAATACCAAATATGGGAATAGATAAATTATATATATTACTTTGTTGGTTGCACTTGAAATTTTATTAATAATGGAGTAGGAGTTAAGAATGTTGTAAATTAATAGCATTATCATCAGTTTTCCATTAGGATAGATCAAGGTCCAAATTCCTCCTCCTTAAATTTGTAACATAATTGGATAAAAAACTGGATTATAAAAATATTTAAAATATCAATATTTGTTTACCTTAGTTTTTTTTGTTTTTGTCAAAGTTGTTTACCTTAGTTTATGCCTTAATTGTTTGATGGCAATAAAAGTTCCATGAAATAGCTATTGCATAAAGTAGATGCAGTAATAGCTTTGTAAGAGAAGAATATAGAATTCTCTTGGCATAAGTTCCCTTTTAGGCGATTTAATATTAAGTCTCAATAATACTGACTTTTTGGTATTACTATTAGAAACTATACTGTCAATAGAATTTGAAAGAAGTTGGTAAATAGTTATGTATTACCAAGTTTATGTAAGTACTATCGGAAAATTTAACATAGTTTTATTAAAAAGTTAGCCGAGACTTAATAATGAGTTGCTTTCAGATGACTTATATCAAGGATTTCCCTGATCTCACCTTCTATTTTATTCATATGAAGTAAAAAAATTATCATCAGGACTATAAAATCGGAAAAAAAGAAAAACGAACGAATAAAAGAAATTTAAAAATAAAATTTTCTACCTAATTTTTATTGTAGATCTACTATAATTTTACTCATCAGAAGCGCCAAAAGGAATATATATGTCGATCAAGTCAAGAATTGAGATATGCGGCACATAGGAGGGGCATATGTATAAAGTTGATGGTCAAATGTATTTTATTGCAATGCCAACAAGAATCCAACTCAGCGAAAAAGAATAAATGTACGATCCCCGTTATTGCTTCTTTGGAAGGGCGTAGAAAATGCCATAATCCATATCCTGCAATTATTTTATCTAATTATGATTTTCCACTTCGTTTTTATATTTAAATATTTTTCGGTGCACACCTATCTTTCATGGAAAGGGATAATGGGGCTATATATAAGCAAAACGCAAGTCATTGACTTTGCATAATCAGCTGCCTAATTATGGGCCAATTAGCCTATAATGATGTTTAATATCGAACTTTATCGATGATACTTTTCTGTTCTCATTTAGTGCTTTTTTTTGTCTTTTTTCCTATCGATCATGAACTACTGTAAACTTAAAAACATAAAGTAAGGTTCTTATTAAATATTTATCGTGATTGGATTGAATATGAATGAATCATGAAAAGATATTGTTTGAAGCTCACCGAGTTAAGCATATTATTTGGCTAAATTAAGTCACCTATGAAATGAAACAATTTTCCAGTTGTTGCGCGGAAGATAAGAAAATTGGATGGAGGACTTTTTTTTCAAGTCAAACTTCATCAAAACTAAAAGCGTAAAAGCGGTGACCGAACTAAGAATGAACATACATATGTAGTGGGTGCGACAACTTTTTCCATGATAAATGAAAATACAAAATTAAGCTTTAATCCTTTTGTTTTATTTGGTTTTTCATTAGGGTAATGTCACGTTTCGAAAAAATGAAGTCATAATAGTTTTATCGTGTGAACTATTTTAGAGTAGATGCTAACCTTACAGCTACTATTATAAACCTAGTTTATATTAGATATACTTGACTCAATCACTTTGAAACATCTAATTCTGTATTTGTTATTAGTAAAACCTGTGTTAGAGTTTTTCAAGATACCTACTCAAGACTGCTAACAGCTTACAAATTAATATAATAGTTATATTTTCATATATCTAAAGTTTCCAGTGTTTTTAAAATATTTACAAAAACCACAGGTTTTAGCTTTTATGTACAACACATTGGAAACTAGTAGCATCTTTAAAGTATCATATGCCAATTAGTTTTCATAAAAGGATAAAGATGGCCAAGTAAAAGTTTGGTTTTTATAAGTTTTCAACTGTCCTCACTCTCTGGTCGAAATAAACTATCCTAAAAGTAGTTATGGCGTAACTTCCTTAGTTATTAGTCAACCTATAGTAAGGTTTATAGGGATGTGAACACAATTAGTTTAGTAAATAAGACAAAGACAAAATAGCACATTAAGCACAAACATGGTTTTTAATTAACTTATTCTAATGAAATGAAATGTAATGCAAATAGGTTAATGCCATCGTATAACGTTATTTGGTCTATTATGAGAATAGAGAAATTGCGTTCGTTCTAATCCGAGTTGACGAGTTTGACGCCACACACTCTATAATCGAAACCAAACTAGTACTTATGCAATCGAGTACACCTTTCGCTTGTAACTCTTTTTGAACTACAACTTTCTCTCTTATTACTTAGTTCGACTAAGGTGAGAAATAACCATTTTAGCTATCCTTATTGAAGGGGGTTTATGTTTGGCCTGAGAATCCTAGTTGTTTTTCTCTAGTGGTTGTTATGCAAGTCCAGTTAATAAAAGATTAGTCTTTAGTTATGTCTAATTAAGTGGTGATCAATCATTTCACAAAGCAAAGCAAATCAAATCAAATATGAACGTATTAAGCAGTACTCCAAGTCCATAATTTAAGTAACAATCACATACAAAGCATTCATACATTCAACTAAGTTATAAACATAATCAAAAGCACTCCCCAAGTCTTCAAGTACTATAACACAGTACTCTAACATGTCATGAAACATGAATCCCAATTTACTCGAAGTTTTTGATTTGTCTACTTAAGTTTGATATGAGTAGTGTTGTCGCCACTCGCATCTATAATATAAATATCATTTCAGTATTTATATCTTTATTACATATAAGCTTCAGATTATTATTTTTAATTTAAATTTATAACTTTATTTAGTTGTTCAAGTTTTATATTACCTTATTAAATATATATATAATTTTATTACATATATACATGTTGAATATGACATTCTTTCTATATTACTTATTATGTAACCGTTATTTTATATATATATATATATAATTGTAATATAATGCTATTAGTAAAAGTATCATTTTGATAAGTAATATACGTCTATAATGTGTATGCTTTAAATAGCACTAATTACATTTAAAATGTTGTATGATATGTAATTTATCTTATACGTGAAATCATAATATTGTGCCATGCATATTAATGATGGGATTAATTAGACATTGTTTTAAATACATGGCTTACACACATACACACACACACACACACATGGAAAAGAAGGTTCATACAAATATATATATATATATATATATTTAACTAACTCCTTTATGGATTATTAAATGGAAATAGTAAAAATATTACTATCAATATTCTAAGTTTAGAATTTGAAAAAGAAAAAATTTATGAAATTGTATAGATAAAATAGTCTATTTAGGAAAATAATGAGATTATGAATATATCTTTTTTACGACTATTAAATATCAATTTAAAAAAATACTTATAATTATAGAAGTAAAGTTACTTAGAAATATCAGACATCGAAAAAATTAAATCTCCTAATCTCTTGTTTTTTTTTTCTTCTTCTCTTTCTTCCTCTCCTTCTTTTTTTCATCTGATCTCTCTTTCTTTCTCTTGCCTATCTCTTTCTCTCTCTCTCTCTCACTCTCTTCCTAACTTTCGCCACTCTGTTTGATTCTCTTAAAATGGCTTATTAAGCCATATGTATACATAGGTGGAAAATTCATCGCTTAACTCTAAGGCGGTTAAGATATATATATATATATACATACATACATACATACATACATACATTTTTTTTTAATTTCCTTTTTATTGATTCAATTTTACATGACCTTTCGAGTAAAATTTTATTATGGGTTATATTTTATAAAGCTTCATAATACACTTTAAAAATAATATAACATTATATTATACACATAATTTAAAATTTCTATTTCTAGACTAATTAAAATTTAACTTGTTAATTTTACGTTATAATCTATATTAGTTATATTTTAACTTATTTTTGAAATTCGACCTTATAGGATTATTCTTTATAACTGTTGAGGGATTTATATTATTATTTAGTTTTATTCAAAACTAATTTTTTATTGATCTTACGTTCAAAGATAAGGCTCTAAATATACTTTTCCTTATATATATATAGGTTCCATTAATTATTTGGGATCTATTTATAGACATTATACATATAATTTTGTTTACTAATATTAATTATTAAGATCATGTAATTGATTTCAAAAGATTTGTCATAAGTTATATCTAAAATTACGAAACTCTATGGTATAGTGATTATACCTCATAAACTTAATAATTCTAACAAAACCGTATATACATAAGCTTAATTTGTGATATTAAAGCTATACAATTATTTATTTTAATTTTTATTGCCTTCGTCATGAGACTTCAACTTAATTTTAAGAACGTTAATATAATTCATAAGTTTTAAAGTGTGTCTCAAGTACTAAATTTTTTATTTTATTTTTTTATTGTATATCCAAGTCTAGGTGTAATTTTGATACTTATGAATGCTTTCGATCAATCTAATGAAGAAGAGATATTTGGTTAACTAGGTATCATTTCTACTAATATTTTTAACTTTGTCGTAAAATTCGGTCTCAATCAGATAATTTACGCAATCACTTTAGATTTTATGAGTCATCTCCCAATCAACCAACTTTGAGTTAATTACTAGTTTTGTAGGGTCTCATAAGCAATATTAAAACCCAACAAAAAAAAAGAATAATAATAAAATAAAATAAGTAAATAATAAAGAGTTTGACTAAGGGCATAAGTGGTATCGTAAACATTAAATGGGGACGTTTTGGGTCCATGAACTTTAGTATAAAAGTTTCATGTTGAGAGTTAGAAACCCTTTACGCAATCATTCCTCACGTGCTGGCTTTATGTGATAGGGTTTTCGTGCGAATCTTGATTTAAGGGAAGGAAACTAGCGCATTTCAATGAGGTCTAAAAAGAAAAGAGTTAAGGTAAGTTGTGAGATTGTTCTTCTATTGAAGTTTCTAATCGAATTTTAATCAAAATTCGTTTTCTTCACAAGGGCAGCAACCAAAACAAATTTGAGATGGTTATTTGGGAGTCCTATAGTGGGTTCTTGGTGGTAGAAGCATGGGTTTTTTATCCTAAAGGTAAGAATCTAATGACTGCCTTGTATGTGTTGTTTTATGAATGTATAGTTTGAATCCAAGAGATATAGTTTGAGTTTTGATTGTATTATGGTACTTAATTGGTGTTTTGAAGGTTGTAGAGTTGTGTTGTTGATGGAAAAACATGTTGGGAATGGTGGTTGTCAAGATTGGATAGAAGGGGGTCGAAGAAGTGGTGGTGAAACGTCACTGCAACATGTAGTTTAGACGCCACCCCCATCATTGTTTGGACGCTAGGGAGCAAATACTCTAAAAAGCTTAGTGTTTGGATGCTACATAATGTAGCATTCAGATGTCAAGTTCCTTATTGCGTGCAACGGCGTTTTACTTGATTCCTTAAAGTTTTCTAGGTATGTTTTTTTATTCTTAATCCTTTCTAAACATGAATCATCAACCGAAACATTTCGTAACTAATTTGTTCTCCTAGTGATCTTAGGTTCTTTGAGTGACTCAAGTTCCATTTGAGAGTTAGTTAAGCGATTAAGTTTAAGAGTGTTGTTAGACGAGTAAGAAACTAAGTAAGGCGTTCATTACTCTTGTGAGCAAGTGATGAAGCAAATGTCTTAGAATTCGAGCAAACTATTTAGTCAGGTATGAGGTATTGTATGTTGCTTGTGTTTGTAGGACTAGAACTTAATAATCATCTAGCTTAAATAAAGCGTGTTGCATATGCTTGGTTGGGCTCGAGGCATTAGGAGCACCAATAACCTTGGGGTGGCACCTTAATGATCTTAGTGCGATGTTGTCTTAATTATAATCTCACTTTGAAATGACCTAGGTAGTTTTAGGTATTCCTTGGTTCTTAGGATATTAGGGAGGACCCAATACCATACTATATGTATATATATATATATATTTATGTGCAGGAGTCATGAGTTACTCCAAGTTTTAGGATACCAAAACTGTGTTGTTTGACAGACCTAATAAAAGATAAGAAATTGTTGGTGTTGCAATATAGTGAATTTGAGCCAGTTAGCAAGTGAGTATGTTTGTGCATTAATTGTTTGACCATGCATGTGTTTTTGGTTACCTTATATTAGGCTTTACTCACCCTTTAGGGATTTTAAATTTTTAGATGCAAGAATAGGTTGTAGGGACTACGGGGACTAATATAGTGAATATGACTACTATGTTGATGCTGTAGATTATTACAATTACTACTTTGATGATGGAAATGGATCAGTGTAGCTTGAGTAGAATTATGATCTTTGTTGAAATAAGTTGTCAGATAGTGTATTTACTTTTATTTTTTGTTTACGGTCATGAAAAGTCACCTGAAACTTCTCTTATTAAGGTTATTGGTAATATGTTACTTGTCAAGTTGGTTGGTATGAGTTGTTGAGTTAGATTAACTTTTGTTCCTTAAGATATTTGTTATCGAATTACGAATTGAACTTTACTATCATTGAATAAAGAATTTAAGTATCCGATCATTCATAAATTACTTGTGGTCAATAAATATTAGAGATATCCATGTACATTGAACTAGAGTTTTTACAGGTTTTTGTTGATTGTTAAATATGTGGAGAAGCTAGTAGGTTGAATTAAGATGCCTGATGTGTTAATAGATTATAAGGTTGTTAAATATGTGGAGAAGCTAGCAGGTTGAATTAAGATGCCTGATGCGTTAATAAATTATAAGGACATGTAATAGGTTGTAATTTCCCAAAATTTGAGGCGTTACATGCAATTTGGAATTGGATGGCTATGGTAAGGGGAATTTTCCGCCCAAAACTAGCCACTCTTATGTAGGAACAAATCATAAATTTTGGAAGTAGAACCAATTATGTGATGCTTTCAAACAACTATCAAATATGTAAAATGTGGAATCTTCGGGTAAAGGGCATTTGTGAAATTTGAAATTATAATATTCATCCTTAGAATATTACAATATTAATGCATATACAACTTTTCTTTGAATGAAAATATGCTCAAGATCGTAATCTTCAAACTATAAATCTAATATAGCCTAGGGAGTAAATAAATGCATTAATTCATTAATACATATGAACATGGTTTCGCTTTTTACCTCCACCTGGAAAAAGAATAGAAATTCTGGTGTATTATTGTGTTGTAATTACAAAACTTAATTATATTTATTATGATGTAATAAAAAATAATGGATCCCATGAAAACTTGAACCTAAGGTATAGGTGTTTTCTTTTTCTTTTTTCTTTTTTTCTTTTTCATGTTTTAGAGTAAGGATTGAACCTTATAAACTTATCTACGGAAATAAGTTTGAAAATATTGAAACTGAAACTATGAATTTATTATTTTATCTAAAATAACTTCGAAGGACTCATTTTCATATCACATAACGTCTAATTCCCATCTTAAAATATAACTAACTATGTAGTGTTTTATTAGTTTCAAGTTAAAAGAAGTTCCCAAGAATAGCATTAGCCAACTATATTTTGTATAGCATTACAATGCAAAAATTTTCCAAGTTTTTTAGCATTGGTTCATCTAAGACTATAAATAAATCTTTATAATTTAATCTAAAACAATCATCAATTAAACATGAGTGCATAATTTAGCGTGCAGGTGTCACACTTGTTACAATTTACTCTAAAACAATCATCGATTGATACATGAGTTTATTAATTGGATTATTATGAATAGTTCAGTACATTTTATGGCCTCTAAATTTTACGAATTCTAACAAGTGAAGAGAAAAAATCAAAATTATAATAAACGAAATGTTATGACTCTTTGAATTTATTCTTTTCTTCTTTTACGATCACCTCTAAATTATAACCATTCCTGCTGACAATATTAGCAATTTACATTCTTGAAAACTCTATTTTGTACACAATAGCTAAATGAAGCCACAAGACTATGATATACAAATAATTTCTTATATCTTTTTTCGATTATGACTATTAAGTACCTTATTAGATCTTTTAATAAAAATTGGATCATTTGTTTTTGAATGTGGTAACATTGTACTCGTATTGTCAATTGAAAAAAAGAAAGAAAAAATTGATAATACTAATAACAATAATAGTAAAGAAGTAAAGGTGAATGAAAATCCAACCATCGTCGCATTATTATTACTTTAGTAACTTTAGGTGGGTTTTCTCTTGAACATGTCTTTACAAAATTTGCTAAAACCTTGATCTTAGTAATGCTTATTTGTCTGCCCAATCCCTCATGCAATTGAGGAGGAAATCCATTTAAAATAAGAAGATAGCTTTCGGTATGAGGAAGAGGATATAATTGAAACGAACCAAGAGCAATCATCAAATTCCCCATAATTAGTTACTAGTGTAGAGGAAGCTTCCCTCCACTAAGAGGTTATGGACTCCAAGAAAGGAAATACTCAGTGTTCTTTGTATTAAGATTTGGTTACTTATAATCTATTAAGATTTGGTTACTCATAATCTACTAAGTGCTTATGAAAAAATTTCTTTGTAGGTTAAGAAGACATAGACGATGATGCATTGCAAGCTGAAGACAATGACCAGCAAATGTAAGGTCTAAATTCTAAGTATCAATGTAATAACATTTTTTAAGACTAAAAAATTACAATTAAGACAAGTCATAAGGTAGAGTGGATGTTGTCCAGAGTAAAGCATGTGACTATTAGGAATGTATAAATTATTGTAGCATGGGTGACTTAGGATTTATTGGACCATGATTTACGTGGACCAAACAATCAAAAACTTAAACGAACTAGTCTAAACTTATTTGGATAGAGCTTAAGCGAATTATGATTAGAGGAAAATGTTCTTAGAAGCCAAGCTCTTTCCCTTTGCTTCAAATCAGTTGGATCACTTACCTATGCTCCTTAACATAAGCCTAAATTTTAAGAGCAGTCCAAAGCACCTAAAGCCCTTTAGATTTCAACCATTGTGGCTAAACCATTTACGATTGAAGCCTTTAGTAGCTAATCATTGGAATAGGCTCGAGTTTGATTATGTAAAAGATTAGTCGAAGTTTATTGATTCCTTAAAATTTTGGAGAAAAGAAGTGTTTAGTATCATTTTTGTGAGGAGGAAAAAGGTAATGGAGAACTTAATGGGATGTATACTGTGCTATTAAGCAAGTGTACATGTTAAGTAATAGTATAGAGAACTCTAAGAGTCTAGGGTTGTCGATTACATGAGTACTAAACACTAATTCACCCGTTCTAATTACTTTAATTAATGATGGATTGCAATATTGATGATAAATTGAATACAAATAGAGAAACATAAACTAATAAGAAATCAACTAAAAATGCAATAATGAAATAGAACTAAATAACTATGGATTGGGATATCTAGACTCTGATCATCATGAGTATAACATGTAGTAACTTAGGGTTTATAATGAATTTTTTATTCTTTTTAACTAAAGGAATTCAAGTGTTAATTTAATAGGAATCGCTTCTCTATTAAATTATAATCTTAATTATATTATACATGAATCACTTCTATGATAGAACTCCTTAGAACAACATCAAGAATAAGAATCCGCAAACAAACAAGAACAATTTTCAATTTTGAAGATAATTTATAACTTATTTCCAACCTTATACAAAGTCCCTTCAATTATGATAGATTTATTTATGTATTGGCCTTGCAACTTTAATACATAAAATTAGATAATTAAGTTGAGACTTTAGAAATAACAACTTAATCTAAATAAAACACATAATTGAATTAACAAGAATAAGAGAATTGCATTAAAATAGAACAATTATCGTACTTTATATTGTTACCTCAATAGTTAACAAGTCTAGATATCAAAGCTCTACATTACAATCATGATAAAGATGAAAACTCGTATGATAAAAGAAAGACTACTTTATATCTATCTGTATCTCTCCTCTCCTCTCCTCCTCCTCTTTTCTTTTTTAAATAAATGTCTATCATCTATTTATATATAGTGTTTGGGCAAAATAATCTCTAAATGGCAAGTGAATCAACATAAATTGGCAATCCACATGTGTGTATATAGGCATGGTGACTGGGCACAAACTACTCCTTGTAATAATTATAAAGAAATTGTCTTGAAATTAATGACGAGGTGATCACGGTTGGGGAACATAGTTGTAGTGGGTGACCATAGTTAAATTCTTGTAAAAAATTCTTCGAACTTCAATTTGGAATTAAAGACGTAGGCTTTACAGCCATGAAGGGCAACTGTAGTCATAATCCTTACTTCATTCTTGAACAAATTCTCTTTGACACTTGCTATCTTTTGATTATCCATCAAAATGGATGAAATTCTTTTAAAAAATCGCTTGAATTCTCATCTTTTCTTCTCATTACTTTATTTGAGTCCTCAAATAAATAGCAAATCCAATGAAATTATATTAAAATAGCTCAAATTATTTAGGAAAATAACGTAACAGATGAGTGTAATTTTACACTCATTAAATATCCTCACTCTTAAACATTTGCTTGTCCTTAAGCAAATTAATCAATCCTTGATAAGAGTTGTCAAAAGAAATCTGGAAAAGATTTTCCCAAGTTAACTACTATTATTAAAAAATTGTGTAAAACATTAGTTAATCTTACAAATAGACATTACATCCCCTAAAAAAAAAAAAAATCTTAGTCATAAGTACATTCTTTTCCTTGTTCACTTTTTTTCAATGCATCTCGGCTATAGATATTAGAATTCAATGGTTAATGTTTGTAGACCAATGTTTAGTTATGTAATTTAACCAAAGATTCTCTTCTTGAATTAGTCTAATTTTTAGTTAGTTTGGCACAAACCATATACAACTCCTTTCCATTCAGCTAAAATGTATATAAATCTCTCCCAACCCTATCAAACACCATAATCAAAAGTAAATATAGGTTGTATCGACCGATTGCCTATTCATTCCCCTATCATAGAGTTCTATTGCTAGGCTTTTCAATTCATTAATTATCGAAGTTTGTTAACAACGAGAAGGCACCTTACTCTTTTGAGGGACTAAGGTTGATCCTTACTATTTTAGTTGTTTTATAATTAGCATTGACAGTAAGAAAATACCTTGTTGTTCTGAGGGACCAAGGTTGATCCTTATCAAAATCTTTTTCTTTTCATTAATTAGCCTTTCTCTTTTTCTTTTTCTTTTTTCTAGTAAATTAGTAATGGGAAAAAATCTTACTCTTCTAAGAGATTGAGACCAATCCTTGCCAACTATGTTTGATCAATTTACTCTTAATTATGCCCTTAGCAAATTAAATTTTCAAGTGGAAATTACAAGAGATAAGCTTTATTTACTCATTTACTTAGGATTATAGAACTCTAAAAATCAAAAGGAATAAGCATACATCTAAGTAAATTTTAAACGTAGCATAAAAATAAAGCTCAATTTCAATGACTAATCAATTAATGTCCTAGAATCCCAAGATGAATAACATGAAACTTTTGCTCCATAGAAACTCCACTATTTAATTCCAGTAATGCGTTCTATGTGCAATAGTGACTTAGGAAAATTTAGATACAAGCATTATTTCTTTATTAAATAGGAATTGTAATTTTTAAAAAAATTGGGATGAAAAATAATAATTTGATTTCTTAATAATAGTAGTATACCCCTTCCCCACTCTTAATTTTGTATATTATTCTCCTTGTACCTAATACTAAGTTATAGGAAAAATAATTGCAAACAAGTATAGTGGAGAAGAAAATATAACATGGGAAAACAGTACTCCCCTAAATATTTGTATTACTCGAATTATCCATGAGAATTCACTTTGACTTATTTAAATTTATCGACTTAAGAGAGATCTAAATAAACATACTTAAAATAAAGAGATAAGAGCATATGCAGAAAAGAAGATTTTATTCTTTCATTAAATTGAACAGGAATATGACTCAAAATAAAAATATGGAAACTTAAAAAGTCAACTAACTAACTAATTACTTTATTGAAACGAAATATAAAAACATCAAAATCATAGAACACCTCAACTTTAAGTTCCTAAAAGAAATCTAAGCCTTTGGCATTGGTTTCATCATCTGAATCAATGGTGATTGGCTCATTCTCTTCATTGCCTTTAGGAATTTCTTCTTCTTATGTTGTTGATGTCACTTTTGCCTCCTCATTCCCTAAGTTTATTCATCTCGCTATGTCAATCAATTCCTCATTCATCGGTAGAGGAATTTTTATCTTGACTTGGTTGGTGAGATTATTATAAAACTCCATCATTTTACTTTACCTCCTGAATAATCTTTTTAGAGATTGTTCAATTATCTCTTGTGATTTTACCAATTTTTTAGCTTGAGTTTTCAATTTCTTCACTTGCTTTACTAATCCATCATTTGAGGAGTTTTAACTTCCTTTCCTTTTTAGGAATGACTTGTCAACATCATCATGAAGTAGTTCCATCTAGTAGAAAGTCAATAAGTTCATCGAGGTGACATTTCAAATCATTGTTAATTGTGGGTTGTTAGCAAGAAGCTTAAGTTATTTGACTAATACCATAACATAAAGTCCACATCCTAATTGATTCATTTGGGCATCGATTGCTTAATGTCGCATATAGAATGCGAGTGCCACCGCTAAATTGATCGGGTACCCTTCCACTATGCTATAGAGGTAGAAGACCTCATGCATAACCACCACTTCTGTGCTCTTTCTTCTCTCACTAATGGTATGAGTGAGAAGCCAATGAAGGACTCTATGGGTTAAGTTTTTCAAGTGAGACACTCTCACAAATTTCGGATTGTGCATCTTCTCACCACTCATTTTGAGCTAATAATTGGTGAGGGTGACACCTTGGGGTAATTTACACAGAAGGGTATAAAACTTTAGTGAACGAATGAACTCCTTATCATAAATTCCTATCCAGGCTTCAAATTGGGTTATGGAAAGATTGAACTTGGTGTTTTGGAGTTGGAAAGAGATTGTATTTTAGGCTCTACATGGTACTTGGTTATATTCTAATGACAAAGTGGTAAGGAATTTTAAGGTCAATTCCTTGTAGACGAGCTCTTGGATATTGTTGGTCCTATATAAGATATTAAGATGGGGGGAAATTTGATATCTTTAAAAATTTTTGAAACTTTTTCGATGTGAATGAAAATTATCTCTCCTAATAACTTAATTTGGTGAATAGTGGTACTTTAATAATTTAACACACTAAACACAAATAACTTAAAGTAAAAGAGATAGAGAGAAGAATATCAGGCTTAGGATTTATAGAGTTTCGACCTTCTACTTACTTATCTCTTTTAGCTTCACTGCTGGGGACTTGGTTTACTTCACCGATGCCGTTCCACTTGATCTACTATATCAAAAACTAATAAAGAGAAGTTTATAAACATTTGCCATACTTGGGCTTCACAACTCTTTGCCTTGCTTATCTAGCCTCTTTACAATCTAGGCTAATTACAGATCTATAAAATACAATCAAACTTCTCTCAAACAACAAATAATGTTTACAAAACAGAAGTGAGAAGAACAATATTGATCTCAGATAAATTGGTACGTAAACAAGAATGAAGATAGTTAAATAAGTAGCTTCACTTCAACTCTCTGAAGAAGTCTTTGAGAAGTATTATGTGCTCTTTTAGATAGTAGAAATTGATCATAAGTAGAATGTGATGTGTATATTTTTTCTTCTCAGAATCATACTTAATATTTTGAAATGTTTCTTCTTTTATACCGATGTCTTCCAATGGCTAGATTGTTGAAGATTATCTTTACTTCATGTTTATCCAATCCCAACGTTTAAAAATTTGATCCATAGATATTCAGAGAAAATCTTAGAGTTTGAATTTTAATATGATCTTATCTCGGTCAAATCTTGTTAATAGATATATTATGATAAGCGATTTTAGATAATCTTGAATTTTGAATTCGATATCCCATAAAATTTGAAACCATCCTTATCTTTATCTAATCTTAGATATTTCCATGTGATTTAATTATTTTCAAAAATTAAATCTCTTAAGGATAATTCTCGTGAATCTTAATTCTAACTTAAGTGAAACGGGATTAAGTATATTTTCCTAATATATCCAATCTAGTGGAGTTAGGCCTTGTTTACTTTGAAATTGATGTTGTGATATTTTCCAGAGTTACTCTTCTAGACCAACTAACTAAATAAACTTCTAAAGATATCTCAATTTACTTATTTTCAAAATTTCTAAAGTACTATACCGATTCTTTTTATATAAGCTTTTGAAACATTCTCTGAGTACTTTCTAAACTTGTTTCTTTTTCAAGTGAATCATACCTTTTGAATAAGTCTCTAAACGAAACTTAATTTACAATTTTAAACATTTTGAAAAATTGTATGAATACTTGCATACTTGTTAGTACATGAGTATTCTTCTCTTTTTGTTATTATCAAAATTCATAAGAGATATCTAATAAATATTAAACAACCTATCCCAACCCCCTTTTTTAATCATAGCATGGGTTTTGGTTTCCATGTTGCCTAGCTTCAACACCTCCCAATTGATGAAGCTTGATCAATAAAAGGTCTTTTTGACAAAAGCTTCATAGCGGGTTGGGTGATTGGGATTGTTGAATTGCAGCATGTGTTTTGCGTGAGGTGGAAGTATGGCTAAAGGATCCTCTTCAATTATTGATTGGGAAGAGTTCCTTTGGGTTGTACAATGGGTACGTTTTGGTGCCATTGTGGTGGTGGTAGTGGTTATGTCTCTCTTCCCTACAATTAGTTGTTAGGCTAATGTTTAGGGATTTTTAGTAATACAATAGGGTTATTCAAAGTGTAGGATTAATTAAATATTAGTTTTCTAAATTATATGTACAATTCTAAATTAGCGACTGAATTTTTAGAAAAGTTGCAATAACATCTTTTAATCTAGGCAACTAGCAATTTAAGAGATTACTTTGAATATTCATTGTATATTAATAATAGGAAGGTCGTTTATGAAAGGGAAAGTGAATTTTATGGGAGAGGAGTTCAAATTAGGAAAGTATACTATACTTCACTAAAGGCGGTATTAGGATACATATTGATTAATTGCCATTAGGAGTATACTAGTATGATCACAATTGTGATTTGTAGCCGTAGTCTCTATTGAAGTTGATTCCTTGAAATTCTTTTTGAAATGTAATTTTTCGACGAGAAGAACACGAGCATGACCATGGGCGTGATCACTGGCTGTAGTCCTTACTAGCTATTATCAAGTGCAAACTTTGTACTTTCCATGTCTTACAAGTACACAGCTAAGAACACGGGCGTGGTCTTAGGCTGTGGTTGCTACCAGAACTAAAATATCAAATTTTGAATTCAAGTTCAATTGACAATGAAGGGAACATGTGATGAGAATCAGGCCCTCAGACCAATCACTTGTAGTTAAGCTAGAGGACTCCAAGGACTCACGTGAAGAATACTAACTCAAAACTAAAGCTGAGACGGGGATCCCTATGTTGAACTGATCTCCTATCGACCTATTTGTCAGATCTTTACATGTGTCAGACATGCTCCTGCCTAGCAGTGAAGTCTTATTCTAGAAGACAACCCAAGACTAACTCTAATTCAACTGACTTCTTTACTGGACTGATTGGCTCCTGACTTGATCCAAATCAAGTAAGCCCTTGACTGCAAATGCTATTTTGCTTCTACTTACCTTGTATCATATTTCTCCTATCTAGCTACTATGTGATACGTGTCTTCTGACACAATATTCTAGAATGATTCTTTCTTTTTTGTACTGAATATTCTTTATTCTTTTTACCCCTTTTAGTATGATTTATGTAACCTAATTGTAGAATACCCTTTATTCTTTTCATGCATGTAAAGTAATCCTAGTGGATGGGTATATAAACCCTTATTTTCTTGTATGTAGACAATCAACTAATCAATATAGAATTATTCACTTCGAGTAACCTTAGTATTCTCGTTATTATTTAACTCTTATTTATCCCTCTTAGTAAAGAGTAGTGGCAAATGACCCTAGATTGGTGTGTTAAACCCTTTAGTAGGATTGAATGTTATGTCATATTCATTCAATAGTTGCCCTAACTTTGCTAACTTTTTTCTTATTTGTTTTTTTTTTCTTTGTTCTGGTGCTTCTTCATGTGTCCGACTTCGGAGACACATCATCTTCGTTGGTATCAAAGCATTGTTTCGCGAGGGAGTATGTAAAGTTGTAGTGAAGTTTTAGTTCGCTTTATTATTGGTGGCTGCTGTGTTGCCTCCGTAGCTACTGCAGTGTGTTTGAGTATAAGTAAGTGTAGTTTCATTGTTACTCTATTTTTCATTACTAAAACAGAGGAAGTCGCTACTGTTTTGTTCGAGTGATTATTAGGTATTAAAGTTGTTCATGAGTTATTAATTTGTTTGAGAAATATTGCACCATGTTAGATTTGAATGTTCAAGGTGTTATTAGTGACTAGAGTAGTGGTGTTCAACTTGGTCATGGTCATAATGGTAGTAATACCTTAAGGTCGGTTGATGATAAACTTGACAAATTCACCAACCTTATTGAGAGTCCGGTCATAGCAATGCAAGTTAATAGGCAATAGCCCTATGGTGCACAGTACCATAACCCACAAAAAAATGCCCCTGAAAGACACCATAGCCAAGGTAATCGAATCAATCACCTAGTTCGATTGCAGTAAGCTAAAGGAGTAGCAGATCAAGTTATTAGACGAAGATTGGAGTTGGAGGAGATTGAGGAAGATGATGAGGAGCTGGATGTTGAAGAATTTGGGGAGGAAGAAGTAGGAGCTGACTATTACTAAGCGTAGGGATGAGGACGCTAAGTCTGTCAAGGGTTAGACAATGTCAAGGTTCAAATCTCGCCCTTCAGTAGTGGGGATATAGATGAATACTTGGAGTGGGAAGAGAAAGTTGAGAAAGTGTTTGAATGTTATGGGTGTATGGATGCTGTTAAAGTCTGACTTGCTGCACTGGAGTGTACAAGGTATACCACTATGTGGTGGAAGAATTTGAATGCAGACAAAACAAGAGGTGAAAGATGAGGTGTTAGAACTTAGGATGAAATGAAAAGGTTGTTGAGAGGTAGATTTGTACCCGGGACCTACCTACAAGATACGTTTGTAAAGTTATAAGAGCTTCACTAAGGAAGGCGATTTGTTGATGACTATGTCAGAAGGTTCCAGATGCTTATGATCTGGGCTGACGTAGAAGAACCTAAGGCTTACATCATGTTGAGGTTCATCTCTGGACTCTAATATGAAATTCACCACATTGTAGAAGTGCAGAGGTTTTGTACCTTGGAAGAGGCTATAAAGATAGCGTAGAGGGTAAAAAAATAGAGGAGGCCATATAGGGCCGAGGATACGAATGGTCGATTTGATGACAGTTGAGTAAGCTAATAGGGTCAAGCTAGTCAAACAGGTTTACTTGAGGTTAGGCCAACCCCAAAGATATATGAGAAAGGACAGACCTCCAAATAGAAGACTAGTAAGGTGAAATGCTTTAAATGCTTGGGCTTCGGACATATGGCTATTGAGTGTTCAAATCGACGTGTCATGGTGCTCTGAGGAGACATAGTGGATAGCACCGACGAGAGCAAGCCTGAGAAAAAAGAGGATGTTGGAAAACATGAAGTCGAAGAGGAAAGGGAGACCTGTATCTATGTTGACCAGGGAGAAGTGATGACCTTAGTCCTGAGATGAGTACTAAGTTCCTTGCCGAACTCTAAGGACGACTAAAGGGAGAATCTGTTTCATACCAAATGTACTGTTAAAGGCTAATTGTGTATGATCATTATTGATAGGGGAAGTTGTACTAATGTCGTTGCATAGTCCTTTGTGCAGAGGTTGGGTCTACTGACCTCAAAGCATACCCTGCCTTACAAGTTGCATTGGCTTCATGATAAAGGTGCTTTGCATGTAACTAGACAAGTAACCGTACCATTCAACTTTAGGAGTATGTATAGGGATAAAGTAGTGTGCGATGTCATCCCTATTGGAGCTTTACATCTATTGCTTAGACGACCTTGGTTGTTTGACCGACGTGTTACTCACGACGGGTATAAGAACACATATGCCTTTATTAAGGATGGAAAGAAGATTGTATTACAATCTTTGACCCTGTCCCGAGTAAATGAAACCTACAATTAGCTTACCTGAGTTAGTAAGAAGAATGCCTTAGTGATGAGCTAAAGAGAGCTCCAAGCTGTTGAAAAGGCTGAAGAATCTACATTCTTATTAATCAGAAGATTATTGGAAATGAGAGATTTGAAAGATATCCCTGATGAAATTCGAAGCTTGCTAAATGAGTTTTTTGATTTGTTCCTTAAAGAACTGCCTCCAGTTCAAGACATTGAGCACTATATTAATCTGTAGCCAGGCATCACCCTGCTAAACCGACCTACATACAGAATGAACCATAGAGTAAGGATATGCAAGGGAGAGCGTGAGCCCATATGTTGTGCTTGTTCTTAAGAAGGATGGAACATGGTGTATGTGCATCAATTGCCGAGCAATCAATTGAATTATTGTCAAGTATAGATGCCCAATACTAAGGCTCGATGACATGTTAGATGAGCTTCATGGCACCAAGATATTTTTGAAGATTGATCTGCGAAGTGGTTGCCACTAATTCACATGAGGTCAGGTGATGAATGGAAGACTGCCTTCAAGACTAGGCATGAACTCTACGAATGGTTAGTTATGCCATTCAGACTTACTAATGTACCGAGCATGTTCATGAGGTTGATGAACCATGTAATGCGCCCTCTAATTGGAAGATGTGTGGTTGTATACTTTGATGACATATTGATATATAGTACCGACTTAAATGAACATGTTTAACACCTCCGTGAAGTATTTGACATTTTGTCAACTGAGAAATTGTATGGAAATGTGAAGAAATGTACATTTTACTAGAAAGAGGTTATCTTCCTAGGGTTTATGGTGTTAGGGGAAGGACTTTAGGCAAATGAGGAGAAGATCTGAGCTATTCTTGAGTGAACGATGCCAAAGAATATCACTGAGGTTCGAAGCTTTTATAGCCTAGCTTCTTTCTATAGGTGATTTATCAAAAACTTCAGTATTATAGCCACTCCCTTGACTGAGCTAACAAAGAAGAATGAAGGGTTCAAGTAGATAGATCGAGTTGAGCAAAGCTTTAGGGAGATTAAGGAGAAGCTCACCTCAACACCTATCCTTTCATTACCAGATTTTGACAAACCTTTCGAATTGGAATACGATGCATTAGGAGTGGGAATTGGTGCGTCATGATGCAGGAGTGATAACCCGTTGCCTACCATAGCGAGAAGCTTAATGGTCTTGCCTTGAACTATTCTATGTACGAGAAAGACTTATACTCTCTCTACCGAGCCCTTACTGCTTGGCAACATTATTTGCTGCCACGAGAGTTTGTTATTAATATAGACCATGAGTCTTTGAAGTATCTAAGGAGTCAGAACAAGCTTTTGAAGAGGTAAGTTAAGTGGTTGGAATTTATGGAAGGTTTTTCGTATGTCATTTAGCAGAAGAAGGGAAGCATAAATGTGGTCATTGACACTCTGTCACAACGACAAAACTTACCGATCACTTTGCAGACCAAATTATTGGGATTCTTACTCATTACAGAGTAATACGGTCATGATCCTTATTTTGGCCCTATCCTAGAACAGTGTAGGGATGGAATTGCTATTAAGAGATATTATCTTAGGAAAGGCTATTTGTTCAATGACTGAAGGCTGTGCATATCAAACTGCTACATGCGTAAGCTATTGATCAGGGAAGCTTATAACGGCGAATTGTTAGGTTACTTTGGGGAGATCAAGATAGCCAATCTGTTGAGGGAGAACTTTTATTAGTCAAGTTTGGCTAAGGATATCCATAAGGTAGTTAGTAGTTGTGAAGCATATAAGCAAGCTAAGAGGAAGAGAGAACCCTATGGAGAATACATGCCGTTGCTAACACTAACCTTACCTTAGACTGACCTTAGCATGGACTTTATCTTAGGGTTGCCTCGAACATCCAAAGGCAAAAATTCTATCTTTGTTGTAGTGGATCGCTTTAGTAAGATGACGCACTTCATTTTGTGCCATTGGATTGATAATGCTTTATATATTGTTGATTTGTTTTTACAAGAGGTTGATCGACTATATGGGGTACCGAAGACTATTGTCTCATATTAGGACACAAAATTTTTGAGCCATTTTTAGAAAACTCTTTAGAGAAGACTTGGAACTAAACTGGTATTCAACTCCAGTAGCTACCTTTAGACTGATGGTCAAACTGAAGAGGTAAACAGGATGCTAGGCAATTTGCTTAGAGCTGTCGTAGGGAAGAACATGAGCGATTGGGATCTATGCTTACTGGTTATGGAGTTTGCATACTACTGAATTGTCCATAGCATTATTGGGAAGACTCCATTCGAGATTGTCTATGACCTTAACCCTACTATTCCTTTGGATATGATTGGCGCTCTAGCAATAGCTAAAGAGAGTCAATTTGAAGTTGACTGAGCCCAAGAACTATATGAACTACATGAACTACACTAGTATGTAACCAAGAAGATTGCCAAATTTAATTAGAGATAGTACGAAATTGGTAGCCAAGGCTACTGAATTGTGACCTTCTACCCAGGAGACTTGATAAGGATACACCTCAACCGAGAATGATTCCCACACTCGAGATAGAATAAGTTATCTCCTTGAGTTGATGGTTCGTTCAAAATCCTAAAGAGGATCAACTACAACGCTTACCAAATCGAGTTGCCTGATGACTACGGTGTTTCTTCCACCTTTAATGTGTCCGATCTGATCCCTTACTAACCAGTAGAAGAAGAAGACCCTGTGTATGCCCCAGAAGAAGAAATAGAAAGCCCTTCAGATTTGAGGGCAAATCTTGCCGACCTCTAAGCAGATGATGGGAATAAGGCCCTTGGACCAATCACTTATAGTTGAGCGAGAGAATACTAACTCAAAACCAAAGCCGAGATGGGGATCCTTATGCCGAACTGATTTCTTACCAACTTGTTTGTCAATCCTCATATGTATTAGACATGCTCCTGCCCAGCAGCAAAGTCTTATTCTAGAAGATAGCCCAAGACTAACCGAGCTAAGCTCCCCAACCGACTACAGGTGTCTAACTCCAATTTAGCTTACTTCTTTACCAGACTGATTGACTCCTAACTCGATTTAGATTAGGTCAACCCTTGACTACAAATGTTATTTTGCTTCTGCCTACCTTATATCATATTTCTCCCGTCTAGCCACCAAACGATACGTGTCTTCTGACACAACATTCCAGAATGATTCTTTTTTTTCCATACTGGATATTCTTTACCTTTTTACCTCTTTTAGTATGATTTATGTAACCTAATTGTAGAATACCCTTTAGTCTTTTCATGCATGTAAAGTAACCTTAATGGATATGTATATAAATCCCCACTTTCTTGTATGCAGATAATCAACTAATCAATACGGAATTATTCATTTCGAGTAACCTTAGTGTTCTTGTTATTATTCAACTCTTATCTATTCTCTTTAGCAAAGAGTAGTGGTGAGTGACCCTTCAATTCGAACAAATGTATCATATTTGGTAGATTGTAGGCCAAGTAAGATCGAGTGGTGCATCATATCCATTTGGTGGCTACTTGGACTTTGCTAACTTTTTCCGTGTTTGTTTTAGTTTGCTTTGTTGTGGTACTTCTTCGTGTGTTCGACTCTAGAGATGCATCAACATAGTCAAGACCAGGGATATGGTCTTCAACCACGGTCCTTATTAGACTTCAACTTTCCTCTCTTCCTTAATCTTTACGTTTTGGTTCGTGGTCATGATTCTTTCTAATTTCTTTTATAGTTACCACAACTCCTTATCTTTTGCGTTTATTCCTGAAACACTTAAGAAAAATTCGAAAACCACTTACGTTGACTCGTTACAAAACCAAACCTAAATAAAAAAAAAAAAAACAGAAAAGCAAGTAAACAAATTTGGAATTTCACTTAGTTTGCCTCTCAAGCAGCACTTTTGGTTAACATCATTTGCTTGACGAGTCAAGAAGAAAGTTACTCATTTTCTTTGATTGGATGGAGGTCATAGTTGAGATTATTCTCCCTTTCGAACTTCCTCTTAAGTACAGTTTAAGTCAGTGGTCGTTTACCTTGAAAGTTCCCTTATTAGGACTCGAAATCCCCATCGCTCCATATGGGAATAACTATGTCACAGTGTAAGGTCTTAAACATCTAAATCTAAGCTTACTTGGCAAAAGCTTCAATCGAGATTGATATAATAGAACTTTGTCTCCAACTTGGAATTGCTTTCCTTGCCTAATTTGATTGTTATAATATCGCTTGGCTCAATTCTTGAATATCCTTGAGTTCTTGTAACCTATATCCCACCATTCTTCAAGCTCATTTAGTTGAAGTTTCCTGTATTCACCTGTACTGTCAAGATCAAGGTTAGCACATTTTTTAGCCTAGTAGGCCTTATGTTCATTCTTTATAGGTAAATGACATGCTTTGTCATACATAAGTCGATATGGAGTCGCTTTAATTAGCATTTTATAAGCAGTTCTGTTAACCCAAAGAGCATCGTTGAGCTTCTCAGACCAATCTTTGTGGTTATGCTTGACTATCTTTTCTAAGATTCATTTAAGGTCCTTATCTGCTAGTTCAACTTGTCCACTAGTTTGGGGATGGTATGGAGTTGCAATTTGATGTTTAACTCCATATCGCTTTTACACCTTCTCTAATTAGACATTGCAAAAATGGTTTCTCTATCACTTATTAGTGCTCTAAGAGCACCAAATCTTGAAAATAAAATTTTTAAGAACCGTCTTACCACCCTAAGGTCATTAGTTGGTAAAGCTTTTGCTTTTATCTACTTAGATACATAATCTATATCTACTAAGAAATATTTGTTTCCGTTTAAATTTGGAAATGGTCCCATAAAACCAATACCCTAAATGTAAAAAATTTCATAGATAAAAATCGAGTCCTATTGAATTTCATCTCTTTTAGATATATGCCTTGCCCTCTAACATCTATTTCATGGTTCAATAAACTTTTAGATATCTCTAAATAATATTGGCTAATAAGAACCACATTCGAGGACTTTATGAACTATTTTATTTGTGCTCAAGTGTCCTCCTATTGGTCCTGCATGATGATGTTCTAAAATTTGCTAACCTTCTAAATGCGATAAGCATTTACGAATTATTTGATCCGCACCAGTTTTAAACAAATACAGGTCTTCCCAAAAGTAACTTTTAATATCATGGAAAAACTTTTTCTTTTGTCTATAATCTAGTCTTGAAGGAACGATCTTAGCTACTAAATAGTTAACTATGTCAGCAAAGCACAAAGTTTCCTAAGGATTTACTTAGTACAACTTCTCATCTAGAAATTTGTCATTGATCTCCTATTCATCAAGTTTTTCCAATCAAGGATTTTTTAGGCATGAAAGATGGTTAGCTGCCAAATTCTTTGCTCCTTTTTTGTCTCTAATCTTTAGATCAAACTCTTGAAGAAAGGGAATCCATCATATTAATCTCGACTTAGCATCTGCCTTATTTAACAAATATAGCTAAGTAAAGTGGTCAGTGTAAATGATAACTTTAGAAAGGGTAAGATATGACTTGAATTTGTCAAAGGCGAAGACTATTGCTAGGAGTTCTTTTTTTTTTTTGTGGTAGTATAATTCTCTTGAGTTTCAGTAAGAGTCTTGCTTGTATAATAAATTGGCTAAAAGTGTTTCTTCTACCTTTGACCTAAAACTGCCTCTACGTAATAGTCATTAGCATCACACGTTAGCTCAAATTGTAAACTCCAATTCGGGGCTATCATAATTGGGGCATTAGTCAATTTATCTTTCAAATTATTGAATGCATCTAAGTAATCTTAAGAAAATATAAATGGAGTATCCTTTTCTAGTAACCGGGTTAAAGGTCTAGCTATTTTGAAAATTTTTTAATAAACCTTCTATAAAACCCAGCATATCTTAGGAAAGTAGGTATAGCTCTAATAGATGTGAGGGGTGGTAATTTAGCAATAGTGTCAATTTTAGCATTGTCGACTTCTATGCCTTTCTAAGACACTTTATATCGTAGAAGTATTCCCTCTTGTACCATAAAAGGGCGCTTTTCCCAGTTTAAAACCAAGTTAGTTTCTTCACACTTAACCAAAACTTCTTATAGATTCTAGAGGTAGTTATCAAATGAATTCCTAAAAGCCAAGAAATAATCCATAAAAACTCCCATTATATCTTCTATAAATTCATCAAAAATTGACGTCATACACCGTTCAAAGGTTGTCGATACATTACAAGGACCAAAGGGCATTCTCCTATATGCAAATGTATTGTAGGGACATGTTAAAGTAGTTTTCTCTTGGTCTTCTAAGGTAATCGAAATTTGAAGATGACTAGATAAAGCATCTAAAAAGCAATAAAACGGATGACCTAATAATTGCTTTAACATTTGGTCAACAAACAACAAGGGAAAATGATCCTTTCTCGTAGCATTATTGAGCTCCTATAGTTGATATAGACTTACTAGCCTATAACTACTGTCATAGGAAGCAACTCATTCCACTCGTTTGGTACTATTATTATGCCTCCCTTTTTAGGTATAACCTACACAGGAGTAACCCAAGAATTGTTAGAAATGGGGTAAATCATATTTGCATCCAAAAGCTTGATTACTTTTACCTTGACTACTTCATTCATATACGGATCCAGGCATCTTTGTGGTTACATTGAAAGAAGGTGGCATACATTGCTAGTGTATATAAGTAGGCTGGCTGATAAGCCGACGGCCTTGAGTTCAAATTTTTGCACTTTTCTCTATTTTTTTTAGGCCGGTAGCCTTGATGCCAATGGTTGGCTCTTCTACTTTTTTTTTTTAAATAATAAAAAAAACTAGTAATAAATGAGATAAAAAGTTAGTTTGGTTAGACATGGGTTACCTCCTATGAGGCGCTTAGTTTATAGTCGCTAGCCCAATTTTTCTGATCTTACTGTTAATTCTCATTTAGCAACATAGTGGTGTTACTATCTATGTTTTGTCCTTCAAAATAGTGTTTGAAGAGATGACTATTTACCTTAAAAGTGCGATTATCTTCTGCCTTTAACTCAACTGTATCATAAGGAAAAACATTAACTATTTCAAATGGCTCAGACTATCAAGATGTTAACTTACTTGAGAAAAGATTTAGTTAAGAGTTGTATAATAACACTTTTTGACTAGGCATGAACTCTTGCTGTTGAATGTTCTTGTCATACCATCGCTTGACTCTCTCTTTGTAGATTTTAGCGTTTTCATAAGCTTCTTCTCTGATCTCGTCCAACTGGTTCAATTGGAGCAATCTCTTTTCACCTGCAGCTTGTAAATCAAAGTTGAGGTATTTTATGGCCCAATAAGCCTTGTGCTCGAGCTCTATAGGTAGGTGACATGACTTACCATAAACAATTTTATATGAGGACATTCCTATAGGGGTTATAAAAGCTATCTTATAAGCCTACAATGCATCATCAAGTTTTAAAGACCAATTTTTTCTAGATGCATTGATAGTCTTCTCTAGGATATGCTTTATTTCCCTATTGGACTCCTCAACTTGTCCATAAGTTTGTGGATGATACGGGGTGGCAATTTTATGAGTGACTCCATATTTTGTTAACAATTTTTGAAATTTTCGATTGCAAAAATGCAACCCCCCATTACTTATAATAGCCTTAGGTACCCCGAACTTGGAAAAAATGTTCTTTTTCAAAAATTTAATTACCACCCTAGCATCGTTAGTCTGTAGAGCAATTGCTTCTACCTTTTTCAACATATAATCTACTGCTAGAAGTATATATTTGTTTGAAAAAGATAAAGGGAAAGAACCTATGAAATCTATTCCTCACACATCAAAAAGCTATATTACTAGAGTACTATTTTGTGGTAATTCATGTCTCCTAGAAATATTCTAGGTCCTTTGGCATTGAGAACAAGACATGACATAATTCCTATAATCGCTAAACAGACTAGGCCAATAAAATCCACAAGATAAAATTTTAGTTGCAGTTCTTTCCACACCAAAGTGGCCTCCTGCTTTAGAATGATAATGCTAAATTATACTAAGTTGTTTTGTTTCAAGCACACAGCGTTTAATTACTTGGTTAGCACAACTTTTAAACAGATATGGTTCATCCTAGAAATAAAATTTCATATTATGTAAAAACTTCTTTTTCTTTTGATATGAGAAATCGTATGGTATGATTTTACTAACCAGGTAATTGACTATATCAGCATACTAAGGTAAACCTTGGGTCTCTACTGCATACAATTGTTCATTAGGGAACTTTTCATTAATGGGTGGCTCTAAATACCTAAATTGTAAATGAGATAAATGATCAGCAATTACGTTTTTAGTTCCCTTTTTATCTCTAATTTAAAGGTCAAATTCTTGCAGTAATAAGATCCAACGAATTAGTCTAGGTTTAGTATCAACTTTACCAAACAAATATTTTAAAGCAACATGGTTTGTGTATACTATGATCTTATAACCTATGAGATAAGGCCTAAACTTGTCACAAGTAAATATAACAGCTAAAAGTTCTTTCTTTGGTGTGGCAGAGTTTCTTTACGCCTCGTTCAAGGTTCTACTTGTATAGTATATAACATAAAATAACTTACCTTTTCTTTACTTAAGTATTGTTCCTACAGCATACTCGTTGGCATCACACATCATCTCAAAAGGGAGCTCCCAATCAGGTGCAATGATCACTGGTGCCGAAGTAAGCTTCTCCTTTAATAGATTAAATGCTTGCAAGCAACTATCATAAAAAATAAAGGTAGAATCCTTTTCAAGTAAATTATATAGAGGTTTAGAGATTTTAGAGAAGTTCCTGATAAATCTCCTATAGAAGCCAGCATGCCCTAGGAAACCCCTGACTCCTTTGATTGAAGTAGGTGGTGGTAGCTTCTCTATTATCTTTACTTTAGTTTTGTCAACTTCAATCCCCTTTTTTGACAACTTGTGACCTAAGAATATTCTCTCTCTTACCATAAAATGGCATTTTTGTCAATTCAGAAGTAGATTAGTCTTTTTGCACCTTCTAAGCATATAACCTAAATTAGTCAAACATGAATCAAATGACTTCCTAAAGACAGAGAAGTCATTCATAAAAATTTCAATAAAATCTTCTAACATATCAGAGAATGTAGATATCGTGCATCTTCAAAAAGTAACAGGTGCATTACAGAGACCAAAGGGCATTCTCCTAAAGGTAAAAGTGCCATAAGGACATGTAAAGGTGGGTTTCTCCTGGTCTTCGGGTACGATATGAACTTAATTGTAACTAGAATATCCATCTAAAAAACAATAGTAATCATGCCTTGAAAGTTTTTCTAACATCTGATCTATGAAACGGAGTGGGAAGTGGTCTTTAACGGTGGCATAATTCAGTTTTCTATAATCTATGCAAACTCTTCACCAGGTCACAGTACAAATGGGGATTAGCTTATTATCCTCATTTTTCACCACGGTCATACCGCCTTTTTTTGGCACTACTTGAACGGGATTAACTCACTTACTATCTAAGATAGGGTAGACAATACCTACATTTAGCAATGTGAGTACCTCTTTCTTCACTACTTCCTTAAGAGTTGGGTTAAGTCGTCTCTGTGGTTGTACTGTGGGTTTGTACTTCGCCTCAAACAATATCTTGTGAGTGCATATTAAGAGACTAATCCCTTTAATATCGATAATGCTCTACTCGATGGCTTCTTGATGCTCTCTTAGAACTCCTAGAAGTTGTTTCTCTTAGTTACCAATCAAAGAAGAGGAGATAATTATTAGCATAGTATCATTTGTTCCAAGATAAGCATATTTTAAATGATTAGGTAAAGGTTTAAGTTCAAGCATCAAGGGTTATGTCAATGATGGGACTGGCTTCTTCTCACTGGTGCTCAGCTTTTCATGGTATCGAGCTTTGATTTCTGACACCTAATCCCTACCTTCTTCTTTAAGCTCGTTGTCATTGCTCCAATAATCCAAATCCCTAAGAACTAATTCCATGGTATCCATTCCTGCTTTCTCTTCTATAGACTCACAAGTAATCTCATAAAAAATATCAATAGTGTAACATGATTTGCAATCATCAAAATACTTTATGGCTTCATAAACATTAAACGTTACTTGATCGTTCATAACTCTTAAGGTAAGCTTACCCTGTTCTACGTCTATCAATGCCTTACCTATTGCAAGAAACGGTCTGCCTAGGATCATGGATACCTCTTTGTCCTCTTCCATCTCCAGGACTATAAAGTCAATTAGGAAGATAAATTTATCTACCTTCACCAGGACATTCACAATAATACCCCTTGGGTATTTGATATTCCTATCAGCAAGTTGCAAGGTGACATGAGTCTCCTTGCAATCTCCAAGTCTCTGCTTCCTAAAAATAGATAAGGGCATTAAATTTATGCTTGCACTTGAATTAATAAGAACCTTATCAAAGTGAAAATTTCCTATAGTGCAAGGAACAATAAAACTCCTTTGATCTCTTTGTTTTTTAAGCAAGGTGGATAAATTTTTTTAAAGGATCATGGAGCACTCCCCTGTCAGCATTACCGGTTTGTTCCTATTAATCTTTCTTTTCTTGGTATGCAAATCCTTCATGAATTTGGCATATGAAGACATCTGTTGAAGTACCTCTGTAAAAGGAATGTTGATTTGCAGCTTCTTGAAGACATCTAGAAATTTGGCGAATTGAGCATTTAGCTGCTGTTGCTTCAGTCTTCCTAGAAAAGGGACTGGAGGAACATACGGTTTCACTTCTAATGACTTCTTCTTTGGTTCCTCTTCCACATAGTTTCCTTTTTCTTCCTTTGGAATCTCTACCTTTTCTTCAACTCGTCTGTCAACTGTCTCCACTGCTTTTCCACTCCTCAGCATAATAGCATTGACACCTCTGGGATTTTCTTTAGTATTGTTAAGTAAAGACCTTGATGGATTGTTGAAAGATCTGACTAATCTGATTCTCTAAATTTCGAATAGTTGCCTATTGATTATGTAACATGGTGTCAGTTTTTTGCATGTAGCTCAACATGAGCTCTTCCATTCTAGATTGATTTTGTTGAGGTGGAGTGTTCTAAGTAGGACCTTACTTCTGGAATCCAGGTGGTGGTTGAAATGCATTGTTCTCGTTTCTTCATAAAAAATTTGGATTATTACAGCACCTAGGATTGTATGTATTCAAATATGGTCCTTGATTGATATGTTGAAAATTGTTGACAAAATTCACCTGTTCTCCACTGGTTGGAGTTGAGTGATTCCTAATTAGGCACTTAAGAGTTGAATGTGGTCCTGAACATAACTCACAAAAAATAATAGGATTAGCATTAAAAGACTATGTTGAGGTGAGTTTACTTACCTGAGTAGCAAGAGTTGCAATCTAAGCTGTTAATTGAGATTTAGTGTTATTGTTACTAGCTGCTGCTACTCTTAACTTGCTTCTCTCATTTTGCCAGTTATGTGCATTGGAGGCTATCTCTTCTATCAATGCACTTGCTTCATTATAGGTCTTACCCATTAGAGTACCTTTAGCTGCAGCATTAACTAGGGACCTCAATGTCTCATCTAAACTAAGATAAAAGATCTTAATTAGGAGATTATTTGGCAAACCATGATGTGGGCATTTTTTAATCACCTTGAATCTATCACATGCCTCATAAAGTGACTCACCATTAAACTTAGTGAAGTTGGTGATGTTGTTCCTTAGTTTTGCTGTCCTCGTTAGTGGGAAAAATCTCCTTAAGAACTTCAATGAAAGATTAGCCCAGGTGGTGATAGACTCTTGCGGCAGTGAATGAAACTAAGCTTTGGTTTTATCCCTTAGCGAAAAGGGAAAGAGCTGTAATATGATAACCTCATTGGTCACGTTGTTCATCTTAACTGTATTGCAGTATTGGAGGAATCCTGCAATATGCTCCTTAGGACTTTCATTAGGGTATCCTTCAAATTGATTTGTTTGAACCATCTAAATGAGGGACGGCTTCAACTCAAAGTTGTTAATCTAAATGGTGGGCCTCCTCATAGCTGAACCCATCACCGTAGGTATTGTATAGTTTCGTAGTGCTCTTGGAACTCCTTGTATCTAATTATTATCCTCGTTACCTGCCATCTCTTCAATCCTTCTTTTGTTCTCTCGCCTCAACCGATGCAAAGTGAGCTTTATTTTAGAATATAGTGGTAGAATTTTAGCACTTATACTCATGTGCATAAAACACTTATAAAGAGAACAATAATAACACACGTCATCAAGTGCGCCTAAATTACCAACAAAACTAAAAGGTTTAATATTTCTAGTCCCTGGCAACGGCACCAAAAACTTGATTTGCTTAAACTATATATAAAATATTAGATTACGAGTACTCCAGCAAGTATATTGAGTTGGAATCAAGTAATACACAGCAAGTATATTGAGTTGGAATCAAGTAATACAAAGCAAATAAATTCTTATTGATATTCAGGTAATCAAAAAATAAATTAAGTAATCTAATAATTATACTAAAACTATTGAAAAGAAAATAACTATAAAATTTCTAAAACTAAGCAATTAATTGAGAATTGTGGGAAAAACAGAATCTATCCTAGATTATGTAAATCAAATTATTATCATGTTATATAGATTATTAGCTATATGGTTATTTAAGTGAATTTATTATGCCTTAAAATGTAAGGATTTAAACCCCTTATTAATTAGTTAGCTCTCATGTCTCTAATTAACAATGGACTCTAAATTACAATCATATATCTCCCGATATTATGATTGTCTAATGTCCCAAATCAGTTATTCCTAATGTCTTAGTGAATAATCAATCGCCAAATATCGCATTAATCTCTAGATAATTTCTAATTAATTCAATTAACGCTGCTTCCATGTTAATTAATCAAATTAACCAATAATTTCTGACAAACCCTATATCAACTCCCGTATCACTAGGGTTTCTAACAATTATAATCAATTAAACAACTATAATTGGAATCACAAAAATTGGAATAATAGAAATTGCAATCATGAATCATCCCTATATCTATTAATCCTATAACATGAACACAATTATTATCTTGGCTATCTAGGATTTCATCAATTCCCATAAATAAATTTAGCCAACCGTGGAATTTGAAACAAAAGCACAACTACTAATTGAAATTGCAAGAAAATTCATAATTGAAAGTATAAATAATTAATAGAATTGCATAAATATAATTAAAATAAATGTCATCAATTTTGTAATTGGAAATGATAAACTTTAATTACAACTCCAAAACTTGGTCTCCAAAGCAAAAGCAAAATCTTCTCAACAATCCAAGTGATTCTACAGAAGAATTATTCAAGAACTATCTAATGACTATTCTACAACTATCTAAGTTTAAGGAAAGTGTGTGTATGTAAAAAAAATAAATCTCTCAAACGATGAGACATAAGGCTATTTATAAGAAAAATTAGGGTTGGCTTGCGTAAGGCTTCTTTTTCCTAAAGGCCGGGGGTGTAAGCTTTAAGGTTGGCGGCATAGACTCCAAATGCCATCGGTGTAAGTGTAGGTCGTCTAAAAGGCCGACTGTGTTGAATTCCAAATTGCAACGTATTGATTCGGACTTTGTTCATTTGTGTAAAACTCTTTTAAATCGTCTATATTTCCACTTTGAATTCTCTAATTCCGAAAATGTTCAAATGAAAATAATTAAGTACCATTTCTTAATGATTTCTATAAAATCAATAATAGTTCTATCTAATTTGCACATTAAGACATGAAAAATATGCCTTTATTAGTAACTTAGGGATTTTAATGAATTTCTTACTCTTATTAATAGAGGAATTTAAGTGCTAATTTAATAGGAATCACTTCTCTATTAAATTATAATCCTAATTACATTATACTTGAATTGTTTGTAGGATAGAACTTCTTAAAACAACATTAAGGATAGAAATCTTATAAACAAACAAGAATAAATTTCAATTCTAGAAGAAATCTATAATTAATCTCTAAGCTTATAGAAAATCTCTTCAATTGTGGTAGATCTATTTATGTATTGGCCTCGCGATTTCAATATATAAAATTAGATAATTGAATTAAAACTCTAGAAATAACAACTTAATCTAACAAAACATGTAATTGAATTAATAAGAACAAGATAATTGTATTAAGATAGAACAATTATCGTACACTATACTGCTACCTTAATCATTTACTGGTCTAAATATCAAAGCTCTACGTTACAATCTTGATAAAGATGAAAACTTGTATGATAAAAGAAAGATTACTTTATATCTATTTGTATCTTTCCTCTCCTCCTCCTCTTTTATTTATTTATTTTTACAAATGTCTATCATCTATTTATAGTTTCTAGGCAAAATAATCTCTATAAGTACGATGGTTAGGTGTAGGTTACTCTTTGCAATAATTCTTGAGAAATTGTCTTAAAATTAATGACGGGGGGATCATGGTTGGGGAATATGGTTGTGGTGGGTGATTATGGTCAAATTCTTATAAAAAATCCTTTAAATTTCAATTTGAAATTAAAGATGTGTGCTTCACGATTAGAGAATATGTGTCGAGCTTAATTTTTCTCGGTTTTTATAATTTTTTTTAAACCAATTAATATTAAACCTTACATGTTTAATTTTGATTCTTGATTAAAGTTTAAAGAAAACTTGCTTTTTAATAGAGTTTTATTAAGCTTTTGGAGTCGACACCCGACCCAAGTCAGGAAATGGTTTAAGTTAAAACCAAATGGGTAGATTCGATTTTGATCTAGACAATGGTTTGTGAGGGGAAAATCGATTTTAGAGAAAAAGGTTTTGGAAAACCAGAGAAACAAGTCCAGGGATTAGGTTTTTTAAACCATTATGAGCACCACAAACTTTCCTAATTTAGATTTATTTTCTTGAAATCACCTTTTTAAAATGAAATTCAATCACTAGTTAACGAATTGGATTCTATTATATTAAATTTGATTCTAATTTATTAAATTGGATAAATTAAACTAAATTGGAAATATTTAAGTTTTTTTCGTTTATTAAGTTGCCTCGGAGGTTCCTATGTACGTAATTCTTTGTGTAAAATTTTCAGTGTGTTGATTTATTTTAATCATGAAATGTAGTCGATTGTACATCTTTAGCCATTTCATTTACTTTAAAAATCTCTAAAGGATCATAAGTTAGTTTTATTTTTGAAAAGTGTCCTAATTTTGAAAAGGGGTTGGTTTACTTTATTTGAAAAATAAACTTTTCTAAGTGATAAACTTCTTTTTATAATTTACTAGTCATTATCATTATTTATTTTATTTTATTTTAGGTCGAAGAAAAAAAATAAAAATAAAAATGAAAAGAACTTTTCTTCTTTCTTTTCTTTTTTTTCCTTTTTCTTTTCTTTTTTCTTTCTTTATTTATTACACTTTATAATACATAGGTAAACTAAATAAAAAAAAAGGATGAAACTAAAAGAAATTGGACCAAAGGAATTGGGACGCATGGGTCGGGCCTAGAGCGGTCTTTAAGGTCAGTTCGGTTTAGACTTGGGGCTCCAACGGTTGAGTATCGAGTTGTAGCTGGAAAGAGGAGTAGCAGCAATGACAAGGTTATTCCGAGCAATCCAAGCACCAAATTGAGAGGGTAAAGGGACTTTTGTGTAATGTTTGTTGGAGTTTGGTAAGGTAAGACAGATACCTTGGCCAACAGAGATGGTTTAGGCGATGGTTGGAATTGGCAACTGGTGGCGGTGTTGGGTTATGCACGATGGAGGCTTGCTGGAGTTTAAGAGCTAGTTAGGTATTAGGTTTTAAGGTGTAGTGAGGTATGTAGTGGGCATGGTTTGGCTCAAGTAGCGGTGGAAGTAGTGGTTTGAGTGGGAGGTTACGGTGGTAGTGAGGGTTTCGAATGGTGGACGAGTTATGGACTACGATAAGAGTAATAGGTGGTTGTTGTAGATAGTCTAGGGATTGGGCATAATTGTTACAGAATGGTTTTGGTTCAAAAAGCTTAGAATCGAAGCTTGTCTTAGAGAGAGAATTGTGGTTAGAGAGAGAAAGAGAGAGATGATTCAAGAGGGAGTAAGTGATTGCTTGCCCTTGGGAAAGCTTCCTCGATGCCTTAAGTATACTGGGAGGGTCGAATTAAGCTTGGCAAGTTTGGAAATTTTGAAAATTGACTTGAATAGCATTGAAGAACTTTTCACCTAAAATCAAGTTTTTTCAATTTTCAAGCTCAATTTTCTCTATGTAATCAATCTAATTTGGACAGGAAAATGGGTAGATACAAAACTAGGCTATGTTTAGATTGCAATTTCACTATTAATTTGGAAAAATTGCAACAAAAAAGGATTTGAAATCGATGTTGAAGTCGGCTGACTGAGGAGGAATGTATGGAATTTTTGGGGAAAAAGAAGGAAAATGGAGGAAAGAATGCTGACGTGGCGCTGACATGGCACCATCAGCTGCACCATCCAGTGATATCATGCACGTGTCTTGACATGACACGTGGCAGCTAATATGGTATGAGTAAGTGACGTATTGAGGACACATGTCATGCCATGTGTATGTCATATGGCTCGATATGTGGATTCTTGATACGTGGTAATGTGTGTTGTGAAGGAGAAAAACGAAAGGCATTTTTATGCATTTGGTGAGATTTGAATCTTAAACCTTTAAGCCATATGCAACGTTAAGTTAAAGTGTTGATCTGTTAGGCTGTTGGCCTCTACTTTATCTAAATTGCACATATGGATAAGGTCTGCCTAGGTTAGATTTAAATTTAAGCCCAATCCTAACACTCCTCTTCAAATTTAAAACTTATTATTAAAGCACTAAAAATTATTATTTAAATTTCCTAAATTTTCTACTTTTCATGATTTTTTTGTAAAATTTCTATTTTTTGTATTTTCTAAATTTTCTTATTTTTTGTGATTTTTTTCTAAATTAGGACTCTTTTACCCTATTTTAAAAATTTCAAAATAAAAATAAAAAGGACTAGGAGGAGAGGGAGGGGGTAAAAATAGGGTATCTACAATACGACCATGAAGGGTAACCATGGTCGTATTCCTTACTTTATTCTTGAGAAAATTCTCTTTGATACTTGCTATTTTCATATTATCCTTCAAAATAGATGAAATTCTTTTAAAAAATTGTTCAACTTATCATCTTTTCTTCCTATTGCTTCATTTGAGTCCTGAAATAAAAAATTAACTTAAGTTAATAGCAAATTTAGTGGAATTATATTAAAATAGCTCAATTTATTTAGGAAAATAACATAAATGATGAGTGTAATTGATGTGAACCACAGTTGAGAACATATAAAGTCGGTCACAGGGATGGGTCCAAGCTTACTGAAAGCTTGAAAGGAAAGTGATGGGGAATATGTGAAAGAACAGAAGTAAACGAAAAGTAAACAAACCCACTAGTAGCTTCAATTGATATGATGCATCAATGGAACTTCCGATGACTTACAGTACAACTTGATATAACATACGAATTGGTCCGGTGAGGTTACTTGCTACCTAGCCTTGGTCAAGGGTTAGGATAAGAGTGAAATAAGAGTAAACAAAACAGTGTTTACAAGAGGAAAATGTCATGTGTATTAATGTCAATTTGATATTATGGCTACAAATAGAAGAGGTATTTATACCTGAAAATTTAGGGCAACATGCCTAAAAAGGAAAAGACAAAAAGTGTATAGTTCTAAAGGAGTAATGTATAAAGTATACAAAGGGTAAAAAAAAATATTCATGGAAAAAAGCAATAATTATAGTAACAAATTCAGGGGTGGTCCCAGACACATGGCAGTATTGCATTATCGATGTTGTTAGAGGGTGTAGACAAAGTAGTACAGGCTAACTAGGTGGCTAAGTATGAGTTTTACATAGTTATGGGTTCATTCGAACAGGAGTGGATGAGGATTCGTATAGGGCAGGACTCTTGGCCTCTCTATACTAATCATGCCGAGCAAGTGGCTAGGTCGAACAAGATTGAGCTAGTAGGTGGAGTGTAGCTGTCGTTAAGGCATTCTTCTACTCGACACATAATTTCCGAGAGATGGCTAGTCATTCGACATGGCATGCAAAGTTGGTCAGCAATGAGATATTCAACCTAGACAGGAGTCAACTAGAGCAAGATGATTTGCCTTGCTAGTCCTTCTAGCCATTAGGCTCGACTGCGGGTCGATGATCTAGTAACCTGATTCCCATCAGTAATTTTACACTCATTAAAATCTTATAAAAGTCCATAGTAGGCTTTTTGATAGATCAACAAAGCCCTTATTAATAGGGAATGATGCCTATGAGCTATCCTAGATCATGCATTAGGAGGAAAAATTGTAGGATGTTAAGGCTAGATCAAATTGGTTAGTCCAGGGAAAAAGAAATACTAGATTCTTTCATGCCAATGTAGTGGCACGTAGATGCAAATCAACAGTTTATGGCTTCTTCAATTTTGTAGGAAACTAGGTTGATAACGAGGAAGGTATTGAAAAACTTTTTCTCTAATTCTTTGAAAATCTTTATACATCTAAACGCATCTTTAGTAGGAGAAGTGTACAAAGAGTTATACGAGAAGAGAAGAAGGTGTTCCTATAACACCATTGGACACCTAACGAAATCAAGAAAGCTTTATGGTGCATTGGTAATAACAAAACCCTAGCATAGACATATTTCATGCAAAATTCTATAAAATAATTAGGATATAGTCGAGTAAACAGTTTGCAAGAAAGTAGGGAAGATTTTGGAAAGCTGTATCATTTTCCTTAAGTGAAACAACACTTTATTGATTCTCATTTTGAAACTTATTGGAGCAAATAAGGTAAAGAATTTAAGCTAATAAGTTTTTGTACTACTATGTACAAAATGGTGAGTAAATGTCTTGTAAATAGATCAAGATTGATCCTTCATGAATTGATTAGCTTCGAGCAATCAAGTTTTATCCCTAAATGAGTTGTCAAGGACAACATTATTCTTTTCCAGAAGGTTTTACACTCTTTAAGCAAAAAGGAAGGAAGGAAGGAAAAACTGGATGGTAGGAAACTTGAATTAGAAAAGGCTTATGATCGCATGGAGTGGGACTTTATTTGATATTCCTTGTATGCTTCAAACTTCCCTACTTCTTGGACTAATCTTATTAGATCTTGCTTATTCCCATGGCAGTACCAAATAGTTCTTAATAGGGTAATGTTGGATCCTTTTGTTGCTAGCAAAGGATTAAGATAGGGTAACGCTTTGCTCCCCTACTTATTTATTTTGGGTATAGAGATTTTGAGTAGAATTATATACATGATGGTGGCAGAAGGGAAATGGATGCCTTTAAGGTTGAGAGGCACAAACATGCAACTATTGCATCTTTTCTTCGCTGATGATCTACTCTCAATGGGTGAAGTAACAGAAGAAAATGCCAGGTTATTGATGGAAGGATTTAGGAATTTATCTGGGCATAAAGTAAACTATAAGAAGTCTTTTTTATTATTCTCGAGAAACATAAGGATTGATGTCAAGGTATCAATATTGAATGTCTTTGGAATACGTTTGAACTCAGATTTTGGGAAGTATCTTGGTATTCTAGTAAAAAAGAGAGGAAAACTTTCTTTTAGGGATTTAAATTTTATCTTGGGCAAGATGCAATGAAGTTAGTTGGTTAGAAATCCAAACTTCTAAGCATGGTTAGCCAAAAGTTGTTGGTTATATCTACTCTAGAAATCATAGTTAACCATTACTCATAAGTGGTGCCAATGTCAAAGGGTATCATCGATAAGGTTGAAAAGATTCATAGAGATTGTATTTGGGGCAACATACATGAAGTGAAAAAACCTAACTGGATAAGTTGGTCCAAATTAAAGCAACAAAAGGATAAAAGAGGATTGAGATTGATGGACATTCGAAGAAAGAATTGAGCCAATTTTGCTAACTAATGGGGCAATTAAAGGGGAGAAAACTCTTATAGATGGAGCTGACCATCCAAAAATATAGATTTAACTTAGGGAGGAACAAGAAAAAAAGGGGATCCTGATTATATTATCATACCTTGAACAGGAGGAGTCATAATAGTCCCGCCGTGTAAACCGACTTAAGATAGAAGTTGACCTCATAGCTGATACCGTAGATATAGTCTATACAAGGCGTACATAACTCAACCAGCTTCAAGTATTCGTTCTGATACTTGTAGATAATCAAACCTATGGTATAGCTTTATAAAATACCTGTTCTACATAACCTGTTGTCTCATAACACAACAATACTTATATAAACATCTCACATCTAAAGTTATAATGTACAATCAGAGTTTATTAAAAACCACAAGTTTTCTAGACTATTTACAATAAGTTAAGAAACTAGTGGGTGTCTTAGGGAATTTCTATTTAGTTTTCTCAAAACTCAAAAGAAAGGTCAAAAGCCCAAGTTTAGTTGATTCTTTGTTCTTCACTTTCCCAATCAACAACATACTAACTTAGAGGTGGCGGTATCTGAACATCTTAGTCTTCACTCAGTACCTGCAAAAGAATCTATGAAGATGTGAGCATAACTAGCTCGGTAAGTAGGACAGAGTCAAAAGAGTATCGAACAATTACAAGCAAGGTTATTAATTATGATGAAATACAATCATATGAAAAATTGTACAATGTTATTTAATCCATTGTGAAGTTAGAGAAATTATATCCGCTCTAACCTAAATTGAGGAGTTTTATCGTGACTCAAACCAGACCAAACCTGAGCTTGTGCAATGGAGAACACCCTTCTCTCGTAATCGCCTTCGAACCACAGCCCTTACCCTTGCTGCTACCTCCTTGCCCATTACTTAGTTCAACTAAGGATGGGGTAAGGACTATTTCAACTATCCTCATTGAAGGAGGTCGGTATTTAGCCTGACACTTCTAATCGTTTCCCCTAATGGGTGTTATGCATGTCTAGTTTCGTTGTAGTCAAATAATCATTAGTTATAATTAGGGGTGCCCAAAATAGTTCATACTATACAGAAACAATGTGAACATGCAGAACAGCATACTAAGGAGTTCAACTCCTATTACAACTGAATATCACACATACACATGGCATGCGTAATTATAAACACAAACAAAAGTAATCTTAAGTCTCTAGATACTTTAATATGGTATCCTAACAAGCGGTAAAGCTACAATCCCAACTTACCTATTCAGAAGCTTACTATGGAAGATTCGAGTCATCAATAATCTGACCACTGAGGAATCTTATATATATAAAACCCAAATTCAGTTTTCGTAATCGTTGCAAAAACATTAAAGTTTTATCTAAAACTGATATATATATATATATAGTATATTATCATGATAATATATAGTTTTATTATATTATATATATATACATTAAGTTAAGTTATTAATTATTAAAAATATACGTAATTGCACTATTACGTATAATATATCGATCGTATCAAAACGTATTTTTAATCGATTAAATCATGTTTCAATTCTGATAATGTTATCGTAATACGTGCATTTTAGTAATATTATAGAGTTATAAGTTATATTACTTAAGATTGTTTGATTTTGGTAAAAATAGCGTCATTGGATTCGTACAAACCTAACGACATGTATTATGGGTCCTATTTTTAAAAATGACTTTTAACTAGTAGTTTGAGTTTTTAATACAATTATACGTTTCTAAATAAATATTATCTTATTATATATATTTTATGTTATTAAACTATATTTTACCTAATTTGTCAATATATCTATATAATATAGTTATTATTTAACCTTAATACTCCTATAACATATCTCAATCATTAAAATATTATTAAATGTATTAAAAATATTCTTTTTATCGAATCTGACTAATACAAATATAGATAGTTTGTATTTAACTATTTATCATATTTTAATTTATTAATACTAGAATTGGGTATTGGTTTGTTATTTAAGTTATTTTAGTAAGTAAATTCGTAATAAATAGCTCAAGTTATCCAATAATTTTCCAAAAATTTCTATAGACTCCTAAAAATATGAGGAATTTAGTTATCACTTGGTTTTACGTTTTCTATTTTTGATTTATCGCTTATATATTTGAATTTACGATTTTACCCTTAAATTATAATAAATTACCCAATAATGATTCTTATTGCACAAAATTGATTTCGACCTATCTCAACATTATTATACTTCACTAAAAATTAGTATAAATCCATTTCACCAATTAATTTCATAAATTCTATTTATTTCACATTTTCAGCCTATTTTCTAGCTATTTTTAGGCTGAAAAATACAATAAATATTAAAAATATTCAAATCAAAATTATAACTATATAGTAATTATCTATATATCATGCGCATCCTACACAAAAATTTTGAGCTAAAAACAACATCATTTAATACATTTATTTTGAAAGTCGAAATTCAAATGAATAGTGACTTTCTTAAGTAAGTATATTAAATGTTACAAATTTTTCAAGAAAAAAAAATATCATACGAAAGAATGTATGAAACAATCTAAATATAAATTTTTTCTAATTTTTCTAGATAGATTTACTATTTTTAGAAAATAATTGAAAAACATGGTAGAAATTTGACCTAACTGTTCTTGGGTGCTCTGGTGGCCATAGGGTGATGGGGGTGTATCGGATTGGCTAAGTGCTAGGGGTCCTCTGTGATGGTGAAGTGGCTCAACAGTAGACCAAGAGCTGCCCTAGGAACTAGCTTAGCTTGATAATTGCTTTGTTTTTCCTAATTTTTTTCTATTTTCCCACGATTTTTTTCTAATTTTTCCTTTGAGTGTATCTAGTTTCCAAAGAAGTAAATTGATGTCCTAAGTCCTTTATATAACTGTTTGGGTCGGTTGCTTTCCTCTTTCTTTCTTCTTTTTTTTTTTAATTTTTTTTCCTTGCTTTTCCTCATTAAATGCTTAAGTAGGAGGTGGCTAATTGCTACAAATTGACTTTTGAATCAGCACACTCCAATTTCTCCAGCATGCCATGGAAGAATTCCAGTTGTTCCTAGCCACAATTGAATTTGTTGGATAAGATTTGCAATTATTTAAGTATTTTGAATATATTTTATTAATACTTAGTTATTTATTAATATATGAGTATATATATCCTATGTATATATCATGTGTAATACATAACTACACTCGTATAATTATGATTCTAACATCTCTTTTATTATTAAGATATTTTTCTTAATTAATTTCATGAATTCAACACATAATATACATAATTAAGTAATTTAGAGTTAATTTATGAGTATAATTATTATTTATACATACCGAGTATATTAATAAAAATACATGTATATTCATATAGTGAATTATATTATATTATTTTATTTTATAGCTTAATTAACCTATCTGTAAGTTCTAGTCGCATTCCGAGATCGATTTTAGGGGTTTCGAGTAATTTGGTACTATATTAAATAATCATACTTCTAGGGGTAAAATTGAGATTTTAGGTCGCTATTTTGAAAATTTAACTTCATTGAGTTACCTTGACTAACTTTTTTTTATCTTAGTCGTAAAGTTTAGGCTTGTAGACAGTCGATTTTTGCCTATAGTAGTTATAATTTTTGTTTTTAGGGTCATAATTTAGGAAGTAATAAAAAAATTGAAAAATGATAAAAAAGAAAAAAAAAATAAAAAAAAAATTGTTCGAAAAAAATAAAAAATAAAAAACTAAAAAAGAAAAAATTCGAAAAAATTAATTTGATGGAATCTTGACTAAATAGTTATCGAAAAAAAAGCAAATCTGATACGATAACGTTAAATCTAATAAAATCAAGATTTATAAGATTCGAATCTATTTTAAATCTTTATCAATTTAGATTTGATTCAAAAGATTTGTTTTCGAGTTTTATAAATAAGGGTTGCATGGCGTGAACCAAAAAGAAACAATTACACATTTGTTAAAAACACGCTCGAACCCACTCCTTAGACCAATTTTATCGTTGTGCTTACGATTGGACTAGGGATTCAATCTGTTCCCTTTCATCAACTTTACGTGCTTTATATTACAGGTACATAATAGTGGTTTTTAATTATTGTTTATAACTTGTCTTATTTATTTATTTTTATCTTACTTAGTATATGCGCAGTTATTTTTAAAACTTGTACTACTTTTTTAAATTTTTATCATGTCTTTAATTGCTAGTAATTAGTTATAATATTAGTGTCTAGTGAACATGTATTAAGTTAAATTTTCATTTTTTCTTTTTTTTTTAGATTTCATATTTTCAAAATGACATTTTTATAAAATCTTATATTTTACAAAATCTTGTTCATTGCATATTGTATTAATTTAGAAAAATTGCATTAGGCATGTTAGGGTTTTTTAGATAAAAAAATTATTTTGATGTTCATAAAATAAAAAAAAAAATCTTTAATTGACTTCCTTTTTACGGCAAGACATCTTTTCCATAGTTTAGGCTTGTTTTCCATAGTTTAGATGTCTTTTTCATAGTTTAGATGTCTTTTCCATGGTTTGAACATCTTTTTTATGATTTAGACATCTTTTCTATGGTTAGACATCTTTTCTATAGTTTAGGCTTCTTTTCTATAGTTTAGGCTTCTTTTCTATGATTTAGATTTTTTTTTTATGATTTAAACATCTTTTTCTATGGTTTAGATATCTTTTCTATGGTTAAGCATCTTTTCTATGGTTAGGCATCTTTTCTATGATTTAGATTTTTTTTTTTTATGATTTAAACATCTTTTTCATAGTTTATACATCTTTTCTATGGTTTAGACATCTTTTCTATGCTTAAGCATCTTTTCTATGGTTTAGGTATCTTTTTCATATGTTTTAAGCATCTTTTCTATATAAAAGATTCATCGTGTAGAACATTGCATATTTCATAAAATCTTTAGGGTTTTTCTTGAAGATAAAAAAAAAAAATTATCACTTAGTTGTTTTTAAATAAAAATCTTAATTTGGGACTTTTCAAAAATTAGGTTTTTAGGTTTTTTTTTTTAGGAATAAAAATTAGGCTTTTAGGGATTTTTCTTAATAAAAATAAAATAATTAATAAAAACGCAAATTCAACCAATCATTTTTTTTTATAAAAAGAACCAACATATTAAAGTTTTCGGAAAGAACTACGATCGTTTGATTCCGATTAACGGGTATGTAGGTACCTTCGGGGCGACGATAAAATATGTAGAAACTTATATTCTTTTTTTTTCTTTTAATTATTTATTTATTTATTAAATGTTATAATTAAAAGAATAATCTTAATTTCGGTAAATAGATGGTGGTACAGTTTAGAGTTTAATAGGTTAACCTCCGAACTCGAAACCCTCTGATTCTTCATTAAAATTGAAATCAAAGACCGGTAGTTAAATCATAATCAATTAACCTAATTAATTACAGTTTTCTTTTTTTTCTTAACTTCGATCGGGTGGTGACTCCAAAAATTTTTCTAAATAAAAAACCGGAATTTCCTAATTTCTTTAGTCGAGGATTAATATTAAATGAGTTATGGTTTAGCATGAATCGGAAATGGGGAAATAAATTTTAAATAAAAGAAATCGAAAAACAGGCTCGATAGGGCTCGATCGAATAACTTTTCCCCAAAGGCCTTAAATCTAGGTTCGGTTGTCCTGAACATAATTTTAAGGACTTACATATATTCTAAGTTAGGAAAGGTAATTGATTAGATAGACGAGGAGGTATACATTCAATTGAAGAATGGGAGGTATACTAAATTTTGGATTGATATTTAGGCAGCAGAGGATATGGTAAGAAGTTGGCTTTATGGATTGCTAAATAAGTGTGATGATTCCATACTAGTTAGTCAAGTATGGGACAATAATCTAAGATGGAACAAAAGCATTATGGGTTATCCCCTTGATGACTTAATTTGTTGTAGGTTAGAGAATTTATTCTTAAATCAAGCAATGGCGTTTTCAAGTTGATGGTGAACTTACCACCAAATTTGCTTACTTAGAACAATATTGAGAAAGCCAAGTTTCAAGAAACAATGGAAATTAGGAGTGGATTTGGAAATTTCTTACCTATCTAGGTATACAAATTGAAAACTTCTTACCTATCTAGGTATACAAATCTTGATGTGGAGAATTTTACAAAACGGCTTGGTGACATAGGACAATTTACAAAAGAGAGGCTTACACTTTGGTCGGTTTTGTCCCATCTATAAAAGGAAAGAGGAGATAGTCTAACATGTTTTTCTAAATTGTAGTTGAAGCACTCAAGTTTGGAATATGTTGAGGATACAAGTAGTTGAAGACCTAAAGAACTAGATGCACGGGCGTTGTAAAAGAACCGGGGTTGATTGGAAAAGAGCAACCCAGCTACAACAAGCTTATATACTTGAGATATTTAAAGGCATTTAGAAAGAAAGGAACATATTAATTTTTAGATAGGGGCAGGAGGAAGTTAATTGCATAGAGTGGATTTGAAAGGAGGCTCATAAGTGGTAGACACTCAATAGAAGGGAGAATTTGCAGCTAAGAAACCAAAGACCAAACTAGAGCCAAATTGCAACAAAAGAGGGTTGGGTGAAGTTGAAGTATGACAAAATAGTGGTTGAAGGTTGATACAAGGTTAGAATCAGAATAGTATGTAGGGGGATAGAAGGGCCTTAAATTGATAAATTAGTAGTAGTTGCAAAACCTTTCCCACGTGGAAATTGAACTTTAGGCAATTAAAGAGGGCCTTAAATTGATCAATCAACTGGGGCATAGAAGGGTGTTTTGTGTTATAGACTTACAGTAAGTGTTGGAATGGATACAAAACATAAAAATTGATATTGACCATTGCCATGTAACCTTGGAGGAACATAAATCTTTTATCAATCGTTTTGAAAGTGTTCGTTTTGGTAGGGTCAATTGTGAGCTCAATGAAGTAGCAAATTCTCTAGCAAAGCATGCACTCTAGCTACTAGGAAGTTACTTAGTTTTGGATCACCTTTCGATATCTTTGTCTATATTTATTTTTTATAGCTATAGTCTATCTTCTAATATGTTGGACTTTAGAATGGGAGGCCATACCCCTCATACTCTTGATGTTGGCTGATGCCTTTAGTTTGGTGTTGTTTTGTTTGCTACTATCGAACAATGTTTTGATATTATGTTGAATGAAGTTTCTTAGTTTACCAAAAAAAAAAAAAAAAACAAAAAAATGAGTGTATAAATTAGAATGTAGGTGTCACACTTGTTACAACTTACTCTAAAACAATCATTGATCGAAACATGAGTTTATTAATTGGATTATTATGAATAGTTTGGTTTTATAGCCTCTAAATAGAAATCAAAATTCTAATAAATGAAATGTTACAACTCTTTGAATTTATTCTTTTCTTCTTTTACAATCACCTCTAAATTATGACCATGTCCTGTTGACAATATTAGCCATTCAGGTTCCTCAAAATTCTATTTTGTATACAAAAGCTAAATTAAGCCTCAAGACTCTATGACATACAAATAGTTTCTTATACCTTTTTTTGGTAATGAGTATTAAGTACCTTATTTGATCTTTTAATAAAAATTGGATCATTTGTTTGAGCCAGTAAGATGTGGTAAACTTGTATCCATACTATCTATTAAAAAAAAAAATTGATGATACTCATAACAATAATGGTAATAGTAAAGAAGTAAAGGTGAATGAAAATCCAATCAATGTCACATTATTATTAATTTAGTAACTTTAGGTAGGTTTTTTCTTGAACATGTCTCTACAAAATCTGCTAAAACCTTGATCCTAATAATGCTTTTTTGTATACCCATTCCCTTAAGCAATTGAGGATGAAATTCATTCAAAATCAAAAGATAGCTTTTGATATGAGGAAGAGGATATAACTAAAATGAGCCATGTGCAGTCATCGAATTCCCTATAATTAGTTACTAGTGCAAAGGAAGGAGGTTCTAGAGTCCAAAAGCAAAAACTTTGTGCTTATGAAAAAAATTTCTTCATAGGTTAAGAGGACATGGAAGATGATGCAGCGCAAGTCGAAGGCAATGACTAGTAAACGTAAGGTCTAAATTCTAAGTATCAATGTAATAATATTTTTTAAGACTAAAAAATTACAATTAAGACAACTTAAGAAAGTGCTCTCGTTATTAGATTATTTGGCTGATTTTTGGGTTATTAAATTCTATTGTACAAACTATAGATAATGTGGAAATTTAGTTGTAGGTTTTTGCTAATTGGAATAGGAGTAAGGTTTTGCACCATTCCCTTCTAATTAGATGAGGACTTGAAAAGATAATCAAGGATGGGTCTTGGTTATGAATAAACAAATTGTAGTGATTTGAAAATGGGAACTAAAGTTTATGGTATCCTTGCCAACTTTCATTTTGTAGTTGTATGAATTTGGGTCCATGTAATACCAGTGAAGTATTATGCACTAATGGCTTTGGAAAAGACTCGCTTAGGCCATTAAACTAGCAATTGGATTTGATACATGCACAATGAATGCAATATGAGGGCGTTTTGCAAAAATTTGCATGAAAATTGGTTTCAACCAATTTTTAACCTATGCAATAATTTATTGATAAGTAAAAGCTTTCTATACAATACAAGGGATTAAAAACTCTTTGCTTTTAGTACGTTTGCATTGATCACAATTATAACCAACTTGTGCATAAGAAGCTTCATATAAATAGTAAGATAATATGGAAGAATAAAAAATCAAATATAAAATACAAGGATGATGGAAATGATCATGTAGTTGAATAAGGAATTAAGTCCTCTTAAGAGTATATGAAGCAAAAAAGGCTAAAAATATAAGTAAATCAATATTGGAGAAACAATGATTGTACTAAGAAAAGTTCGATTTTAATGAAACTAAGAAGAAGGGAGTATAGGGATTGGGTCTTGGTACAAAGCATAAAAGGGAAAATAAGGCAAATAAATTTTGCTAATCATCGCAAAAGAAGAGTGGCATATGTCAAGAGACTTACATGACACTCTACTTCAAATGGATAGAAAAGTAACATCCACCTTCAATATAAACTATTGCATTGATCATCAAACTTTCCAATGGCTCAACTGAGGTTTTAGTTGTTATATTAATACTCTTAGGATAGTTAAACAAGAACAACCAAAGACCTGCATCAAATAACTTTAGTAGACGATCTTCTGATGCTTATAGACTAAATCCCTATGGTAAGGATGATCACAATAATGATAAAAGATTAAATAAATGTAATAAGGAAAGGTGTAAGGTTTGAATGGTAAAGAAGTTGTAGCTCACAATTGCAACAACAATCTTGGGTCAAAGCTTTCACTCATTTAATTTAACGAACCAATGTAAATGGACCATTAAAATTTCCCTGAAGCAAATCCTCTGATGTCCAAACTTGTAAGCCCTCACTAAGTGAAGAAGCAATGGTGATGATGTTAATTCGATACTTCCTAAGTAAGCTAGCCTTTAAAAATAAGTGTCTCATTGCTATTAGGCCACATATTCTTTGGTAAGAACTGTAACCATAATGATGGATAGGGAAGTGATGCCAACTTTTACCTGACCAACAAAAATTATTATTTGAAATATGAGAGGAGAAAAATATATTTAGAGGGTTGACATGATTAGACCACTCACTTGTGAGTTGCAATTGACGTGCTTATTCTCTTAGAGACAAAAATGGGAATTATGACAACTTATGATCACTATTATCTCTTACTATTTGATGCCACTTTGTTCAAAGATAGTGAAGCCCTTTGGGGAATCATATTATTATGGAACACTAATAGTTTAGAGGCATTGCAACTAAACCAATCCATGCTTGAAATGCATGTCGTGATCTAGGTTTGTCCTTTTAAAATTGCTTAGTAATTAACTGCAATAAATGCAAGCCTTACTTAATCATATAAAATACTATGATGGGATATGCTCCAAAATTATGCTTCAATATGCATGAAAGGCCATGGTGTTTAGTTAGGAACTTGATGAAATTTTAAATGACTCTAAAAAGTGAGTTAAGGATGGGGTAAATTAGTTTAAAACCAAGTATATAGAATTTTATGTAAGGTTTGTTATGATGGATTTGAAATTTTTTAGACCAAGATATACATGGTCTTATAGGAAAATTTTGACCAAACTAATTTAGGCTTGTTTTAATAGAGCTTGAATAAACTATAATTGAAAAGGTTTGTAATCTAATGTAATGCTTTTTCACAACTGAAAAGGTTTGCTTCTCTACCATTGAAATCACATCCTGAATAATATTTGGTCAAATAATAATAATAACCTCTTAATGTAACTTCTATCTTTAGAATAAAACAAAAGTCTTAAATAGGGGTGTCTTTAGAATGATCTATAGGGAAGAAATAAAATTTTTTGCATAAGTTAGCAAATATAGAACGAAAACTTTCCTTAGCCCCTAGTGGATTCCTAATAAACATAAAGAGAGAATTTGAGAAGAGCTCGATCTTCTTCTATAAAAGGAGGAAATGATGTGGAAAATGAAATTCAGAATCAAATGGATTGAAGATGGAGAGGGAAATACAAAGTGTTACCATTCCTTCCTAGCTAGATGAATAAAAAGTAAAGTCTTTTTCCTTAATGATAATACAAAAAATTGTGTTTCTACTTTTAATGATTCAAAAATACTAATAAATACCCACTTCTAGGACCTATTCACCTCCTAGAGGACTCTTAATACATCATTCTTTCCATGATTAGAGGACCTTGATAGGAAGCAATGGCCTTTGACCTGTTCCCAACTCATCAATTGGCTACACTAGTCCATCGAACTCTCTCTCAGCAGTACACGGATTAAGCAGTCAAATTCCTCTAGAATTCTCACCTATCAGAGTACTTGAACTCTCTCTAACACTTTACCATTTCTTAGGTAGAGGATGGCTACTTACATCCTGACCTATTTAAGGTTAGCTCAATAGCATGTCAACTTATTTACGACCAGTTTGGAAGTAGACACCCCCACATAACCATTCATAATGTTAGTGTAACCGATATGTTTCTAAGCTCTCTATCAAGAATGTTGACCTGTTCAGGGAATCAAACTGCAATTGATGCTAATTGGTGGCCATTTCATGGTATAGAGTCTACTTACTATGGAATGACATGTATCTTCTACTTTTTTGACACTATACAGTGTACTAAATGCATATTCTTCCATCGAATTTCATTTATACCCTGTTGATTGTGGTTGAATCAATTGAGAATAAGTGCACTTGAGTAGAGCTTGAATGGATTGAGCCTGGATCTCACCTCTTGCTCTTTGATTCCTGCAAAGATCCCCTTATGGGTGTAGTCACGGGAACCCTTTGATGCTCAAGTTAGTAAGGAGGACTAAGGGAAAGAGGGGGTAAGCACTAAAAACTCAAGGAGTAGTGCTTGTCCTATTTGTGTCAGATGTTGGAAGTTAAGATAGCATATTCAAATTGAGCCGAAAGAGTAGAGAGGGTTCTAAGAGTTAAAAGAAGTGAGAGAGAGATGAGAGAAGCCCCTTACCTCGTGGTGTTTGAAACCTTTTATGGGGATTATCTAGATATGTAATAGTTTAAGGTTTGCTTGTATTGGTCATCGGCAAGTAGCATGAGCTATGGGGGAGACTGGGTGACTTTGAATGAGATCAATCATGACCGGCTTAGCAAACAAATATGTAACTCAAAGGTCTAATATTTGCAAGAGTAAGGGTTATCGAGTGTGCCGGTCGTACCACAAATGTTAGATGTCCATTAATAAGTTGTAATGGAAAGTAGACGCTTGGTTGAGAATGAGCTAAGACCCGAGGTGATACCAGGTGGTTGGCATGTGCAGGCTTGGTAGTTGAGTTGATCTCTCAAGTGAGACATTATGTAGCTTGTTGAGTATGTTATGGTATAGAGGACAAACTTGTTGTTGGTCTATATATTTCTTAGTGGGCTTCCTCGCAAGATAGGCTTCAGGTCGGGTGAGAATCAGGTATCAACATTTGTCCCTCTACTCTCTTCAATGTTTAGGACATGAGGAGAGTAATCTGTATAAGGTGACTGGGCCAAGGTAAGATTGCTAGTCAGTCCTACGCACAAAGGGGCTTGCATTTGTTGTTTGGTAACGTGATGTTTGGCATCTTTGGTCAGGTCTATTTTCGTGTACATTGGCATTCAGCATGATTAATGTGACCATTGGACTACTTGAAGTGTTAAGATGACTTTTTTTGGGAAGTGTAGTATACACTGATGATTCCTCAAGGGTAATTGCATGCTGTAGATACCTAATTTTTACCCTTCCATAGTCTTAGTTTTTATTTTTACAAAAAAGGGTCCTAATTAAAAAATAATAATAAACAAAAAGTTAATAAAAGATAAAAATGATAAAAATTAACAAATAATGAAAATACAAAAAAAAAATAATAAAAGGAAAAATTATAAAGATTTCGTAGATTTTTAGGAAATAATTTATATTAGGAATAATTAGTTTAATGTTAGTTTAGTTAAAAATTTTTAGTTTAGGAATTTAGATGGTTTAAATATAATTTAATTGTAATGAATATTAAGAAACAGGTCAATGGCCTAACGAATAAGTAACGGAGCACTTGGGTGAATAAAAAAAAAGAGAAAACAGGGATTGCAAATTTCAAAAAAACTTCCGCCATTGTTCGAATTCTGATTTTCTAATCCACGCAATTGGAATCCAAAATCTTTAGAAGTCCACTGGCGAAAATCAAATTCAACGCCTTTAAAATCCGTGTAAGCCGAAGACAACAATCTGACATCTTAATCACCAATTCTGTAATTCAATTCTCCGAAGACTATATGCCACACCATTCCAATTAAAGATCCAGGCCGAAATCTGACACCATCCACACCAACGAAGTTCGCATCTCCGCGATTTCCGAAGTCCAACGTCCCAAACCAACATGTCCCTGACGCCATTCCAATTCCAAACTAAAACTTGATGCCATCCCAATTCCAACTCCAAAAAGTCTGACTTCAATCCGCAAGCTTCACACGATATGCCAAACCAATTCTACCAAATTAATCCCAGTCTCTCCGCACGATTCCCCTAACGGACACAGCACCAATCTGAACGCAACTTCGGTGAGCTCCAATAGCAGACACACACGGACACGAATAGTAGCGACACATTGCGATAACCAAGCGCAAGCTCGTTGTCGACGTGCCACCGTTGGCCATGTGAGATTCTCCACACGCCGCCACTACATTGTTCCAGCCACACTGAGGATATGACAGAATCGGTAAGCATCTCTTTAAAATTTTGAGTTCTTTTAATTATTTATTTATATTGTTATTATTCTTTAGATCTTTGGTTTTAGGAAATTTTTATTCTTAGTATTTTATGTAAATAGTTATTAATTTAAGTGTCTTGGTTTTATTGATTATGTAGATTAAGTATGGATTAGATTATATTGATTTAATTGAAGGTTTATATGTTTTAGTATTAGTTTTTATATATGGGTATCATATGGATTATTTTATTTTTGGTAGATAGTTATATACATATTTTTTTAGTTTTAAGGATTGTTAGGATTGGTTTTCTTTAGAATTAGGTTTTGTTTAAGGATTCATTACATAGAAAGTCCTTTTTCTTTAAATAAAGATTAATAGAAGATCCTTTTTTAAAAAAAAATAGAATTTTTAGAGAGTTTTTTTATAAAATAACAACACTTATGAGTTAGGGCCCTTTTAGATTTTATTTGAATAAATTAAATTGGTAACAACGTAAATTCGGTCAGTTTTCAAAATTAAAATCAATCAACACACTAAAATTTTTTTGAAAGAACTACGATCATCTGATCCCGGCTAGCGGATACGTAGTCACCTTCGGGATGACGATAAAATATGTAATTTTTCTAAATTAAAAAATCATTTTGATGTTGATAAAATAAAAAAAAATCTTTAATTGACTTTTTTTCTATGGTTAGACATCTTTTCTATAGTTTAGATGTTTTTTTCATGGTTAGACATCTTTTTCATAATTTAGATGTCTTTTCCATAGTTTAGGTTTCTTTGTTATGATTCAGACATCTTTTCTATGATTAGGAAATTTTTTTTTCTTTCTTTCTTTTTTAATGTTTTAAGCATCTTTTTTATATAAAAGTTTCATCATGTAGAACATTGCATATTTCATAAAATCTTTAGGGTTTCTCTTGAAAATAAAAAATTATTACTTAGTTGTTTTTAAAATAAAAATCTTAATTTGTCGCTTTTCAAAAATTAGGTTTTTAGGTTTTTTTTTTTTATAATTAGGAATAAAAATTAGACTTCTAGGGATTTTTCTTAATAAAAATAAAATGGTTAATAAAAACCTAAATTCAACCAATCATTTTTTATAAAAAGAACTAACATATTAAAGTTTTCGAAAAGAACTACGATCGTCTGATGCCGGCTAGCGGGTACGTAGGTACCTTCGGGGCGACGATAAAATTTGTAGAAACTTAAGTTCTTTTTTCTTTTGATTTTATTTATTTATTTATTTTTAAATATTGTGATTAGAAAAATAATCCTAATTTCAATAAATAAATGGTGGTACCCGTTAAGGGTTTAATAGGTTAGCCCCCGAATTCGAAACACTCTGGTTCTTCATTAAATTTGAAATTAAAGACCGTAGCCAAATCGTAATCAATCCACCCAATTGATTACGGTTTCTTTTTCTTTTCCCGACTTCGGTCAGGTGGCGACTCCAAAAATTATTTTTAATAAAAAACCGGAATTTCTCAATTTCTTTAGTCGAGGATTAATATTAAATGGGTAAGGGTTTAGTATTAATTAAGAAATGAGAAATTAATATAAATAATAGAAAAACCGAAAAATTAGGCTCGACACATGCATAGGGTATTCTATTGCCAGGCTATGTCAGCAGCCTATGTGTGTGGATCAATTAGGGCCTTTAGCTTACAGAGTGGGATACGTGAATAGCTGAGGCTTGGTGTATGTCCTTTCGTAAGTTCTTGCTCCAAGAGTAGGATAAACCATTTAGCTTTTCTCCCTTGTTGTCTATATAAAGGAGTAGGCAGGTCTTCATTTTTCACTTTACGTTGTCAAATTAGGGGAGACTCTACTTAATTTCTTACTCTTGGACTAGTTCCATCTTAATGTGATTTTCTTTCTTAGTTGATCTTCGACAATGGCTGACCAAAGCACAGCTGAACGGTAAAGTGAGTCTTCTCATCCATTCATTTCGAAGGAAGTGGATGAGGGTCACGAAGATTAGGCCTAAGAAGAGGGTGATAACCCTACTTCCCCCAAAATGAAAACAGTAGCAGTAGTGGTGGTAGGTAATGACAATAGGGTGATACTATCTTGGGTAAAGAGGAGAGTGTATGCATGGTGGAGGCCTCGTGATGTGTATCCTTCAAATGGTAAGGAGGACTAAGAAGGGGAGTTGCTGTGTACAACTAACACTAATGATAAGGCGCATGCCCTTATTGTATATGTGGCAAATGAAGAGAAACTGAGGCTCGTGAGTTGAGCAGTTGGGGAACTGTCTAGGTGGCGAGTGGAGGTCTTCATGGATGGATAATGGGCGTATGACATAGGGGATGACTGATCGTTTAATATTTATGTGAAGCTGTTCAAGCTTGGTCTTTAGCTTCCCTTTTCAAAGTTTCTAGTCGATTTTTTTCGTTCTTTCAAGGTTTCCCTAAGGAGTCTGAATGCGAATGCCTAGGCATAGCTACTTGCATTTGAGGCATTGTGCCTGTGTGAGTTGCGGAGGCCAACAATGCAGTTGTTCAGGTATTTCTTCTATGTCAAGAGGGTGGTCGACAATTGGGTATATGTTGCTAACTAAGGGGGGCAATTGAAGATCTTTAGTGATCTGCCGAATAAAGTCAATGACTAGAAAGAGTTCTTCTACTGTGTTTGCACCCCCAAGCTACTAAGCTTCCTGTCTTAGTTGAGGTAGCTTATTTGGGGTAAAAAGTTTAGTCTAAAGGATGAGGATACCATGAGTAGCATTAAGTTGTTGAACTTAGCGGGGTAGAAGAAGCTCTCTCCTTAGTTTATTTGTCACAAGTATAGAAATGGATTGCCACTATTTGGGACGGAGATAAGTATTTGCTACCCTTTGCCGATGATGGGTAGTTGGCTATCTACTGTATTGCTTTGTTGTTAGAGTGGAGGACATCAAGCCTATTCATCCTTAGCATTGTAAGTATGTTGTCTTCGTATTATTTGTTTACTTAATGAGTTTGTCAGGTTCTTGTAGCTATAGAGTTGGCCATCTAAAGGGTAAAGGCAAAGTTGCTTACCATATAGAATAGGTGATTGGAGGGTAATCTGAGTTGGGCTAAAAAAGAAGGCAACCTGCCATGGAGGGGGAAGGGGAGACTTCATGGCGCCCCTCGAAGAGATCTAAGAAGAAGGATAGGAGGCAACAAATGCTTCTTGAGGTTGTTTAGCATGATGCAAGTGATATTTTGGTAGATATGCCTCTCGCTAGTTCAAGGCCTGAGCGGGTGGCTTCTAGTAATAGGCTGATCTAGGGGGACTAGGTCAAAGGCATAGATACTTTATAGGGGGCTTAAGCAAGGGTTGCTTAGGCAAATGTACAGTGAAAGGATTCAAAGTAGACCCTTTAGAGTATTGGGCTCCCTACTATTGAGATCCCACAATAAGGACGTTGTGTCATTGGTTCGTCACGACAAGCAGGTACTTCCTCCTTTGTTCATAGGTGGACCTTCAAAAAGGTTCAATCAACTGCAAGTGCACTTCAGGTGGCTCTTTGCCAATAAGAGTAATGTGGAGGCTTCAATGGAGTTGCTGATGAGCTATAATGAGGTGAGTTGCTTGCAGTTTTTGTTAAAGTATTTGGTCTTGTTGTATTAACTAACCATGCATTGTGCCTACATCTATATGATCTTCTTGAGTTTGTTCTTGTGTGCAACTGAAGATACCAGTAGTTGGTGAGGAGACAAGTGACGGCTGAGGTGGGGAAGCTCAAAGAAGCGCTAGGGCAGGAGAAGAAGGTGCGCAGGGAATTGGCAGTCGCATTCAGTAGCTTGGAGCACTAGTATAGGGAATTGATTTAGTAAGTCAAGAAGCTGAATGGTGACTTAAAAAAGGATGAGGATTTAGCTAATGTTATTAAGGAGAGATTATCTACTGTGCAGGCCAAGTTAGAGGCCAAAGGATAAGAGCTAGAAGGATTACGAACTGACTTTATGCAAAGGGAAGCAGAGCCATTAAAGGCGAAAGGTTTGGCCATTAAGGTAAGGCGAGACATTTTTCTAGAGACCCTTAATGACCCCTTGATTAAGAAAGCCTTCATCACTACTGGGTATGCTATGGCCGAAGAAGTCTAGAAGCAAGTTTGCCAGAATATACCCAAGGCTTATTTATCTTTCCTTCATTAGTTGGATAGGCCTGAAGTTGTTGCTGGTGGTGGGGAGGAGGTTGAGTCTTCTCGTGACTCATTGGGGGGTTCTAGCAAATGCTCCAATGCAAGCCTTGAGGAGAACAATGGAGGGCATAGTAGTGGACAGGTTTAAGTTGAGCAGTAGGTTGAGCAGTAAGAGGAAGGTTAAGGAAAGGATGTTGTCGCTGAGTAGGATAGGGACAACTTTGTCTTTTCTTATCTTAGTTAGTGGTTCGGGTGATGTGTACCCGCTTTTGCTTTGTTCACTTTGTTTTCCATCGAGGGGTTATTGAATGCTGGTTTCCCCTTCTAATATGTAATTAATCGACTGGAATGAAAACGCTTTGCTGATGTGCTTGAATTATTTTTGTGTTGTTTTCCTTTACGCTTGTGGTTTTTCCTTGCTTATGTATTGTCGCTTTACATTTAGACTTTATTTTTGTCTAAGTCCTTTGTGTTGCCAATGATGCTTTTAAGCAAACTAATTCATCTTATCTTCTTGTGAAGTTTCCTAAACACCTTTTCCCCGAGCAAGTTACCTCTTCCTGCTCGCTGGTAATCCTTTAAGTCGTCCTTGTGATTGTGGAAGCTATGGCTCCTCTAGGCCTTAACCTGGGGCTCGTTGTTCAAGGACAAAGAGTACGTTAGGGTGAATCTTTTAGTGATGTCATGGGATCTTTTGAATAGAGTACGCTTGATTAGTTGAATCTTTTCTGACATCAAGTAATCTCCTTAATAGGGTTTACTTCTGGCAGTGTATACGCTTGGCAAATGTATGGTATCATGTCTCGAAGCGACAGAATTGTAACAGTCCTACCATGCAAATCATTCTAGGATAAAAGTTGACCTTATAGCCACTATCTTAGACTTGATTTATATAAAGCATCTACAACTAACTTGCTTTGAAGTAAACAGTTTAGAAATTAAACAGGTTATTTATCCAAGAAAGTACGAAAAATATACACTAGAATTCAAATATTACAATGATTTCATAGCATAATCTTGCTTATGTAATACCTTATATGATAATTGAAGGTTCTAAATTAATAACCAAAACCTTAGAAATATATCTATTCTTCAGTTTTTATTTCCTTTTTCTCTAAGATCTAACAGTAGCTAGCTTCAGAGTAATTATATAACCGCTTCCTACCTAGCACCTGCAACAACATCTATAGGGATGTGAGTAACCAACTGCTTAGTAAGTTGGGACGGAGACTTAAAACTATACATTAAGTATAAATAGGGTTATCAACTAATTATTTTAATGCAACTTGACAAGCAAATGCTATCACACAACATTATCCAATTCGTCGTAAGATTAAAGATATTATTTCCGCTCTAATTCGAGTTGAGGAGTTTAGCGTACATTTTAACAACTCATGACCAAACTCAGGCTTGTGCATTGAAGACACCACTCGTCCCATGATTACCTTGGAACCACTACCTTCACCTTTGCCACTACCTTCTTTCTTGTTACTTAGTTCGACTAAGGATGAAGAATGGACCAATTATGCCATTTAATGCTATCCCTTTTGAAGGGGTCAAAATTTGGTCGAAGAATTTTAAATATTTCCCTTAATGGGTTACCATACAGGTTCGATTTAGAATTATAAGTCATATATTTAATTAAGTCTAATTAAGGTGATTAGTCTACATATCATGCGATACAAAACAATTGAAAACTAGTACAATAAGCTAATAATATATAATACATTCAAGAATACGTACACATAGGTATGCGCACAATCAAACTACCTATAAACACAAACAAATATAACCTTAAGCCTTCGAGTACCATGAAACAGTACTTCAAAATATAGTTATATATTAAGCTCAAACTTACCTAGACTTTCTGCTTGCTCACTGAAGGTACGACTCGTAGCAAATCATCGCCAATAATCCCTATAATATGAATGTTATTTTCGTTCTTTTATAACTACCATAAATAGATTTTATTCTGTACTTTAGATAATTATTATCTTTAGTTTATGATCATATTACATTTAGTTATTCAAGTCTAAGTCTTTGGAGATTACTCCTCTTGTTCAGTCAAATTTTGAATTTGCTTCTTATTTCGATTTTGATTTAACCTCTGAATCAGGTTCCAATTTAACTTTTGGTTACACTTTGTCTGTAAGTCTTATAAATGCCTTCTGATCCTTTTCTTATGATTTATTCTGGTGAATATAACCTTTGGATTAGATTTTTGACTTACTTTCTAATTTACTTCTATTATCCCCAATTTTGATTTTAGTTCTGAATCAGGTATAGATTCGAAATTGTCTATATTTTAACATAACAACTTATACATATGTATATATATATATATAAATATATAGATGTATGTTTAAAATCACTAGATTCAGAACTAAAATCAAAATTGGGGATAATAGAAGTAAATTAGAAAGTAAGTCAAAAATCTAATCCAAAGGTTATATTCACCAGAATAAATCATAAGAAAAGGA
>JAMXBB010000011.1:18790806-18845887 GCA_024138015.1 Lumnitzera littorea
TCCTTTTCTTATGATTTATTCTGGTGAATATAACCTTTGGATTAGATTTTTGACTTACTTTCTAATTTACTTCTATTATCCCCAATTTTGATTTTAGTTCTGAATCAGGTATAGATTCGAAATTGTCTATATTTTAACATAACAACTTATACATATGTATATATATATATATATATATATATATATGTAAGTTTTAAATCATTAGTTTTTAGTTTAAAATTATAATTTTACTCAATTATTCAAGTTTGATATTTCTTATAGCTAAACTAGTTCTAAAGTAGTTTCTAATTCGATTTCTGAATTAGTTTTGTTTTAACTTCTAATTACTATTTCTTATTTGTAAACCCTCGGAATTACTTTTGAACTAATATGTAAAATCCATATAACTATACTTAAGTATTCTAAATCTTTGTTTTAACTCCTAATTAGTATTTTGGTTGATACGGTATACTATATTCTTCATTTAACTACCAAATTTACTCCCGTTATAAGAATTACTTACATTTTCTGCATAATTTCCTAAATTCATAATCTAAATCAGATTTAGATAATATTCATAATATTATTAATTTTTACCCAATATTTTCTACTCATTAATTTTCTCTATTTACATATTACCCATTATTACTTAATATGTATATAATATGCACATTTAACATTCCCAACACCTTAAATATCATGTCTTATCACCAATTAACATCTCAAAATGTCTAAATACATCCAAAATTAGAATTTATACCAATTTAACCCTAAATCACAAGACTAACTTAAATATGCCCTTTTTACCTATTATTTATATACACATATTTACTACATAATACACATAATACTTACATCTAATATCTCCAATATCACATATATCATCCTACATTAGCAAATAACATCTTAAGATATGTAATTACATACTAAATCAATATCTATACTAAATTAACATTAAATCACTAAATTAAGTCCATAAATTATCTTTTATGCATGATTTTAGGGCTTAAAAATTAAGTAAAATTTTAGGAAAGTTTCTTTATATAACTATTATAAATACTTTAAATAGTCTACACAAAAATTTTGAAGTCAAAATTATATTATTAAGGTAATTTAAATCAATATCGAAAACTAGATCAAGTTTAGTGATTTTTTAAAGACAGTATATCCTAAGACCTAATTTGATCAAATTAATATTTTTCCCTAAATCTACATACAAAAATACCCTAGAATACTAATTTTCATAATTTTCTGATTTTATTTACTATTTTTAGTAATTAACTAAAAATTGGATCAAATTAAAGCACTCATCAAAAACTAACCTTGCCACCACCTATGGCCACCTTGGGGTTGTTAGCCTACATAGGTGGGTGGTTTATTGTTAAGTGTTGACCATGGTTGCATCCTAAGTCCTCATTTGATTAGTGCACTCCAGTTTAGTCTTATTTGTACTATATTTTGCTAAATTTCTTAAAAATTCTCTTTTCTCTTTTTCTAACTTCTCTCTATTTTTTTCTAAGTTCCTAAATGTCTAAATTGAGTTTTGAAAGAAAGTTCTATATTTATAGGGGGGTTCAAGGTTTTTTTTTTTCTTTTTTGAATTTTTACTTTCCAAGTATCTCTTTTCTACAACCTCCTATAACTTATGTGTCCCTTATCCATTTTTTCTTTTTGCAATAACATATCCCAGCATGCTATGCCTACATCCAAAGATTTCTACACCTTCCCATGTATTTTCTTAATTTTTTTAATTAATTAGCATTGTTTTGACATATTTAAGGTATTTTAAGTAATTTTGCGTATTTTTATCTACACGTAAATACATATATAGTATAAATAAATACTTATAAATATTGTTTAAGTTATTTTATGATTTTCAATATACATATAATTCATTTCTATTAATTCGTTTATTACCAGAACTCATTTTACACATTTCCGATAAATAACAAGTAATATACATATAATTTAATATTATAATATATCACACCTCGAAAAGGTGAAGTAGTAACAGTCTCGCCGTGTGAGTCATCTTAAGATAGAAACTGACTTTACAATTGTTATCTTAGATCTAGATTACACCAGGCGTACTTGACTCTACCTCTTTGAAGTGTCCAATTTGATTCTTGTTTGATATAAACTTATGGAGTAATTCTTTGAAATAAGTTGTTAAAAATTAAACCTATAATTTGACCTTATAAAAGAATGGCAGTAAATCCCATAGGTATTTTTCATTTTACATACAGACCAAAATATTAGAAACTACCAAGCCTTTTGCGGAGTCCTATGTAATTTTCCTTAAAAGATAAAATATTAATACTAAAGGCAATAACCAGTCATTTCTTGTTGCATCTTACTTCCCGTCCCGGTTTACTAGTATTCTAGTGTTAGGTAGACACTTCATAATTCATTTGAGACCTGTAAAATAAACTATAAGGGAATGAGTGACAACTTGCTCAGTAAATGGGGTAGAGACATAAGTATGGATTCAGCACATCATAAGCAGGGTATTTAACTAAGTTGGTTAGATTCAATGCATGCACAAGCAAATGCCATTGTATGATATTATTTGATCCGTCGTAATATTAAAGAAATTACACTTACTCTAATCCAAGTTAAGGAGATTGATGTTGTATACTCCCTAATTGAAACCAAACCAAGGTTTGTGCAATGGAGAACACTCTTCTCTTATGATCACTTTCGAACCACGGCTCCTAACCTTACTGCAACCTCCTCTCCTATCACTTAATTCGGTTAAGGGTGGAGAAATGACCATTTCAGTTATCCTTATCGAAGGGAGTTTGTGTTTGACTCGAGAATCCTAGTCATTATCCCTAGTGGGTTACGATATATATCAAGTTAAGTATTACGTCGAGTTTGAGTTAATTCATCTTTTTAGAGTTGTAGACACTCGATTTTTGCTCCCTAATAGTTAGAGTTATAGTTTTTAAAAATAGGGTCTTAACTTAAAAATAAGGAAAAAATAATAAAAATTGACAAATGATGAAAATACCAAAAAAATGAGAAAAGGACAAAATTATAAAAAAAATTTAGAAAATAATTTATTTTAGGGTCAATAGTTTTAGTAATTTTTTTAGAGAGTCGTATAGTTTAAATACAATTTAATTGTACTAAAAATTAAGGTATAGGCTAATGGCCTAACGGATAAGTATTGGAGTATTAAATTGGAGTCAGCTTGAGGTTACAGGTTTAAATCTCACTAGGCAATTATGTGCCTTTTATTTTTGCTTTCCTTCATTTTGCGAAAATTGATTAAGCGTACCGGATTCAAATCTAATTTTAAATTTTATCAAATTTTTTGAATTTAATGCAATAAGGATTTGTGAGATTCAAATCTAATTTGATTTTTATCAAATTGAATTTGAATCGTTATAAAAGATTTAAATTTTATTTAATTTTTATCAAATCGAGTTTAAATCGATATAAATGATTTGATTTTTATCAGATCAGATTTGTATCGATACAAAAAATTCGATTTGATATGATTCGTTTTGGGCTTTATAAATACGAAAAGCATGGCATAAAAAAGGGGCAATTACACATTTGCTAGAATTAGACAATTATACACTTGCCAAAAAGAAAAATCAGTTTCATCTTCAACCCATCCCAATTTTGCATACATGCTCACAACCAATACGGGAAGAACACCTACGACAACCCCTGCCCTTGACAAACAACCTAAAACCTCGACAATCTTCAAGCCTCGTTGAACAGAAAAATCAATCCCTTAACTTCCACTACAACTCCTCAACCGAAGACAGCATCATATGCTGACCAAATTCATATTGATCTAACACTTGCAACAATTGCAGCCACACATCTTCAGCAGCCTACACCAAAATAGTTTAACCCAACACACTATAGGAGATACTCATTCACCGACCACAATCAACAATAGTAGCACTCTACGATTAGTCCATGCCACGTTCGGATTGCACACTTGGAGCATACCAACCAACTGCACTACACCGCCAGCAACGATCAACGCACACTAAACTCCCATTCCAAGCACCATCATTGTTGCTGCACTCCGATCAGTCCACGCGCACATAACATTCAAGCAGCACTTTACTGAATTCCAAGCATACGAACTGACAAGCCGCTGATCATCTGCGCGATCGCCATCCTTACCCACTATCCAACGCTTTACGACCTCTACAGCGTACGCTAAGCCCTTATAACCAAAACACAGTCCAATTCAATCCTTGATGGCTGAATCTCTATACCTCAACCAATAACCACTGTGAAACCCAAAGCCCTAGTCAAGGAGACTACGCCAGCCTCTTGTCGAGACGTACGACCGAATTGCTTTCCACGACTATGTACATCCAACGCCCACTATTATAGAATTCTTCATCATTACGAAAGCCAACAGCCAACTGTCTGTCGGCTACAGCCTTCACCTTACATGATTGAAGTCTTGTACGTTTCAATCGCCTAGCCATATCCTTGGACAATCCCCTGACTGACAACAACAACGTCAACTGCAGCCCATTGTCTAGTATTACATCCATTACTGCACTTCAACACTCAGCCATAATGCAACCAATTTTCAACCACATGACTCCACTGCCTAACTAAACAACAATGAGGTTCGGTCCTAGTCGGTTTTCTTTTTTATATTTTGTTAATTATTTATCTATTTATCATTGTTATACTATTATTATTATTATTACTTAGATCTTTAGTTATTTAATATAGTATATACAAATATGAACGTGTTAGTTTTAGGAAATTTTTAGTAGTTTTATATGTGAAGTATGTTATATGATTTTATTAGTTTAGATGGATAGTTGTTTATAGTAGAAACATAGGTATGGAGATACATACATATATATATGTATATATTAGGTTAGGAGTTTTCAGTATTGTTTTGGAATTCTTAATATAGGAATTTTTTTAATATAAATTAATAATGAAAACGTAAAATCACTCTTATGTTTAGAGAGTTTTTTTTTTTTTAAATCACTCATGAGTTAAGACCCTCTTATGTTTTGTTTAAATGAACTGAATCAATTAAAACGTAAATTCAGTTGATTTTCAAAATTATAATCAACTAACACACTAAGGTTTTCAAAAAAACTATGATTGTTTGATCTCAATTAACAAGTACGTAAACATTTTCGGAATGACGATAAAATCTGTAGAAACTTAGGTTTTTTTTTTTTGTCTTTTTCTTTATGTTTTTTTTTATTTATTTTTCTTAAAAATATTTAAAAAATAATTTGAAAAATAAACCTAATTTTAGTAAATAAATAGCGATACTCGTTAGGGTTTAATAGGTTAGCCCTCGGATTTAGATTCCTCTGGTTTGTATGAAATTGAAATCAAAGATTGGTAGCCGAACCATAGTCAATTCACTCAATTGATTATGGTTTTTTTTTCTTTTTCCTAACCTTGATCAGGTAGCAACTCTAAATTTTTTTAAATAAAAGAACCGGAATTTCCCAATTTTTTAGTCAAGGATTAATGCTGAATAGGTTTAGCTTTAGTATTAATTGAAAAGTGAGAAATCAAATTTAAAATAAGAAAATTGAAAATTTAGACTCGACAAGGGTGATAAACTAAGTTCAAATAATTCAAGTATAACAATATTCACAGAATAATCATAATATGGAGCTTAACTCCTATTACAGCAATCGAAACTCAACCATAAGCGCTACATATGCACAAACAACTAATTACAATCACAAGTAAATACATACCAAAGTCTCTAAATATTATGAAATCATATCCCAAAGTGTTATAAAGCATTTATCTCACTTACCTATCTTGACGCTTACTTTAGAAAACTCATATCTTCAATGGTCTGATTATTGAGAAGCCCTATATATACAAAACCTAAATTCAAGTTTTGTAATAGTTACGAAAACTTTATAGTTTTATCTAAAACAGTTATATATATATATATAAATTATATTATCATAATATTATATAGTTTTATTATGTTATATATATATATATATATATCGAGTTAAGTTATTAATTATTAAGTATACTATTACGTATAATGTATCGTTTTGATTGTATCAAAATATACTTTTAATTGGTTAAATCACGTTTTAATTTCGGTAGGGTTATCATAATACGCACATTATAGTAATATTATAAAGTTATTGGTTATATTACCTATGATTGTCCGATTTTAGTAAAAATAGTATCATTAGGTTCGTATAGACTTAACGATATGTATTATAAATCATATTTCTAGAGATGATTTTTAACGAGTAATTCGAGTTTTTAACACAGTTATACATATCTAATCAAATATTATTGTACTATACGTAATTTATGTTATTAAATCATATTTTACCTAATTTATCAATATAACCTATAATATTGGTATTATCTAAGCTTAATATCCTTATAGCATTTTGCGGTTATTAAAATATCATTAAATATATTAAAAATATACTTTTCATTCAATCTAACCAGTACATAATAGATAGTTTTTATTCAACTATTTATTATATTTTAACCTATTATTACTAGAATTAGGTATCGATTTATTATTTAAGCTATTTTACTACGTAAATTTATAATAAATAGCTCAGATTACCAAATAATTCCTCGAAAATTCCTATAGACTCCTAAAAATATGGGGAATTAATTCATCACTTAGTTTCATGTTTTCGATTCATCGCATATATATTCAAAATTACGATTTTACCCCTAAATTACACTTAATTACCCAAATATGATTCTTTTTGAAAAAAATTATTTTCAACCTATCCTAACATCATTAGAAATTAGTATAGGTCAATTTCACCATTTAATTTCATAAATTCTATTTATTTCACATTTTCAACCTAATTTCGAGTGATTTTTAGGCCAAAAAATGTAATAAATATTAAAAATATTCAAATCAAAATTTGAGCTACATAGAAATTACATATATATATCATAAACATCCTACAAAAAAAATTGAGCTAGAAACTACATCATTTAATATATTTATTTTGAATTTCAAATTTTGGATGAATAATACATTTGTTGAGCAAGTACATTAAATATTCCTAATTTTGTTAAAATAAATTTATGAAATGAAAGTACATCTAAAATATCATAGATATTAACTTTTTCATATTTTTCCTATTTAATTTAATAATTTTTCAAAAATAGAGAAAAATAAAGCAGGAACTCGGCACTTGAGTTCATTGAAGCTCTAACTACCGTTAGCCGACCTAAGCGGTGGTGGCTTTGCTAGGTGGCGGCAGGGCTCCACATTAGGTCATCAAATGGTCTCGGAACTATCCTACCTTGGTCCTTACTCTATTTTTCTTATATTTTTTTCTATTTTTCCATGATTTTTATCTAATTTTTTTCTTTTGCTAATCTAAATTCTAAAGTGCTAAACCTAGTCTAAATGAGGTTAGGTATTATTTATAGGGTACAAATGGCAGTGGGAATATTTTTTTTCCTTAATTATCTATCTAATTAATGCTAGTAAGAGGTGTCTTTCTCTTATGAAATTCCCTTTTTGAGTTAGCAAACTCACTCCCACAGCAAGCCACGGTGATTTTCAATCTCCTCCAACAATTTCCAGCCACAATTTTAGCTTGTAGGATAGGATTTGCAATTATTTTAATATTTTAGGTATATTTTATTAATATTTAGTTATTTAGTAATATAAGAGTATATATATCCTACGTATGGATCATATGTAGTATATAACTATACTCATATAATTATGTTTATAACATCTCATTTATTTTTAGAATATGTTTCTTAGTTATCTTTATGAATTTAATATATAATTTAGGGTTAATTTACGAGTATAATTATTATTTATATCGAGTATATTCATAAAAATGCGTGTATATTTATATAGCAAATTATACTATATTATCTCATTTTATAGGTTAATTAATTCATTTCTAAATTCTCGTCATATTCCGAACTCGATTTTAACGGTTTCAAGCAATTTGGTACTATATTAAATAATCATACTTCTAGAGACAAAATTGGGATTTTAAATCTCTATTTTCAAAATTTAACTTCATTAAGTTACTTTGACTAACTTTTCTATCTTAGTTGTAAAGTTTGGACTTAATTAGATAATTTTTCCCAAAAATCCTAAATTTAGGTACGATTACCCAAAATACGACTTTAGGGTCTCATATAAAGTTAATTCTCACTATTTTGATTATATTCTTGATTATTCTTATTATATTATAGATTTCTAAACATATGAGAATTCCTCTATTAGGGTTATCATGTTTCTTATAAATTTCTAGCCTAATAGATTTATTTTCCCGAATGCTTTAGATCAACCATTAATCCTAATTGAACAAGGATAGGGCTTTATCTTAATACTTAGATGTTTATGTCTATATTGCTGATTTATGAGATATTACATAACATTTGATTATTTTATTATTCATTTTCTTAAATTTAATCTTGCAGGATTACTTTTAATAATATTCTTAACTTCGTTGTAAAATTTGAGCTTGATTAGATAACTTACCCAATCGCTCTAAATTTTATGTATTGAACACTTAGTTACAAAGCTTACATATGGTCTTGGGCAGGGTGCTTTCTAGAAACCATTTAATGCGCATATGATACATTATTGTTTTCTAAGACGTCACTTGTGCTTCCAATGCTTATATAAAGGGTATATGGGTCCTTACTTTACCATACCAAACATCCAAACACCTTTGTGGGGTATAGTTGAGATCTGGCTCACTTTTCCCTTTACCATGAGCATGTCAAAGGAAATTAGATTGGGAGATAAAGTGCTTGAGATGGGGAGGAGGTCTCCTTGACCCTTCCCTTCAAGTTGTGATCATGAGGTGTAAAGAGCTGCCTAACAATTTTGTGGGGAAGGGGCAGTTGTGAACAAGAGGCATATGCTGGCCTTTAGGTCCTTCCCTCATTTTGCCCCAATAACACCCGATAAAGGGGGAGCTTAGGTGGCATACGCCACTTGTTTGTAGAAGCCTTAACTTGGAGGCATTCATTTATAGGAGGTTTTGGACGACTCTTCCATATGCTATCCTAAATGAATTTGAGTAGGTAAGGGTGATAGTAGTGATTACAGCGACAGAAGGGGTCTTTTTCCCCACCCTAACTTGCTGACTGAGGCACTTACAAGGAATCCTCTACTTTGTGAGTCATCTAGTTCATTCCACGGGTAGTCTAGTTAGGTAAGGAAAATCATACCTCATCTCCCAATCTAAGCTACTCCAGCGGGAGGTTGGCTAATCTGGGTGGAGCATCAACCTTATTTTGATGCCAGTAGGACCCTTGGAGCTTGTAGCTTCGAGTAGAGTGGTTAGATTAGCTTTCCTCATTGTTACTTCTACAGAAGACGAGCTCCACTAGGTGGTGTGGAGACCTTCACTTAGAGGTTGAGTGTCACTAAGATCCTCACGATTCGGAACTTGATTTAGCCGAAACTTAAGGGTATAGTCATAGCTATCCTTATGGAGCTTGTGGGTTGAATTGAAGTTAAGAGCATTCATTCAAGTGTATCGTGGAGTAGTGGTATAGAGCATAGCTTTATGCCTTTGTAGTTTTCTTTTCTTTTTTGAATGTAACAAAGGTTGGTATGCCAACCTTCAGGGCCATATACCTTATTTTGTTAATGGAATAACACTTTCTGTTTTTGCTCATCATTGCTTGTATGTTATTTTGTTTTCCTTTAACTCTCTTTTCCTGTTGTGTGACTATAGTAACTTCATATAAAATTGGTCTATTTCCTTATCTTGGAATTGCGTTAAGTTTAGGAGATAGAAAGGGGCTTATATTATTAGTGTAATGACTAACTTAAGTAAGTACTTGGGGATGAGGATCAACTTGAAGTGTAGAGCATGGTGTAAACCGATGCTTTAGAATGGATAAGTGCCTATAGAGTTGGTGTAAGAACTAAATTGAGCAAAGTGCTTGGGGATGAGAATCAACCCAAAGCTTGGAGCTTGATGTAGACCGATACTCTAATGAGGGTGCTCACAGCGTTAGTATAAGCACTAACTTGGGCAAATGCTTAGGGATGAAAATCAACCCAAGGTTTGGGCTAGATGTAGACTAATGCCCAAGTGAGAGTGCTTGTAGTGTTAGTGTAAAGACTAACTTGGGCAAAATGCTTAGGGTTACAAATTGACCCAAGGTTTGGGCTCAGAATAGACTGATGACTTAATGAGAGTGCCCACAATGTTAGTATATAGACTAACTTAGGGTGAGGAGTGTGGAGATGAGAATCAACCTAAGGTTTGGGCTTGATGCAAACCAATGTGTTGATAGTCAATTTTCGTTCATCTGACACTTAGCCTTTCATTTGCCGAAAAGCCGCGTAACTAACTCTCTTGGCATCTCACCACTTAGATTTTACATGATATTTATGCCGAGTATAAGAAGTACTCCTGGTTTAAATTTTAGTCTAGCGCAAACAGTTATCATAAGTACGGTTATATTACACAACCGCCTACTACTCCTACATATGAGGAGAGATGTCAAGTCAAGAAGCTTCCATGTGTCTTAATAGTTATCTCGACAACTACCTTAGATACTATAACGATCTATAAATACCAAAAAGAAACTCTATAAGGGAACCTAACACTTTTGATTTACATACTTACTCTACTGAGTTACCTTATTGACTTAGGCATCAAAGTGACCGCACCAAACTGGCCCCAGTACCAAGTATTTCACTTTCTTTTGTAGGATTTTTCCTCATCCTAAAATTCACCAACAACAGGTGCCCCTGTAAGCACTCGTAGTATTAATGTAAAGACAAGCTCAAGGTATATGTTCAGGGATGAAAATCGACTTGAGGCTATGGTTTAGTATGAGCAAAGGTTGCATGCATACGTAAGAAGAGAGAGGGAAAAAGAGCTAAGTGTAGAAAACTCATCAATTCATTATGGTCAATCACAGTTATATGTACTTTTGATCTTGTTACTGTACATAGTGGAAATAAGGTCTTAGACTGTGGGCATTCCATGCCTTGAGGATATGTTGTTTGTCTAGGGTTTCCAACTTGTAAGTGCCTTTCCCTACATCTTCTACCACTCATATTGGGTCCTCCTAATGGAGGTCAAGCTTGCCCCACCCTTCTTATGAACCAATAGCCTTTAACTTTTTGCATACTAGGTCCCTTAGGTGAAAGACCTTGTGTTTGACATTGTGATTGTAGTATTGAGAAGCTCGTTACTAATAGGCCACTATGCAAGCTCGTGTAGCGTCGCGTACTTCTTCGATGTTGTCAAGGCTTACTCAGAGGGCCATATGGTTAGTGTTCACATCAACGTGCTTGGTCTTGATTATAGGTAACCCTAAGTCGATTGGGAGGACTGCGGAATGAGGTTTCTCTAGTGGAGGTCCTGTGCATCTTACGGTATCCCCAAAGGATGTTTAGGAGCTCGTCAGCCCACTCACCTCTTGCTCTCTTTACCCTTTTCTTTAGGATATTGAGGATTATCTTGTTGATAGATTTAACTTGGCCATTGGTTTAAGGTTGGTTAACTAAGGTATAGTATAGCCCGATGCTATGTTTATCATAAAGCCCTCTAAACCCGTCGTTGTTGAATTGCCTCCCATTGTTAGCGATCAATTTATATGACGCCCTAAAGCAGGATAATATATGGGTGAGTACGAATCCTTTAGTGGCTTGAGCTGTGATGGTGGCTATAGCTAATGGCTACGCTCATTTGGTGAAGTAATCCACCACCACTTAGATGAATTGTCATCCCAACGACGCCTTTGGGAAAGGGCTAAAGACGTTTAATCCCCACTACACGAAAAGACTAGGGCTTATCAGAGGATACAATTTTAAACTGGGGGCATGAATGATTGGTGCATGTTTCTAGCATGAGTGGTACTTATGAACCAGGGACTTAGCATCTTCCTTCATTGTTAGCCAATAGCAGCCTAACCTGAGTGCCCGAATGTATAGTGCTAGGATTGGATGTGGTTGCTGCAAATTCTTACATGGAGATACTTGAGGATATGGTTGCCCTCTTCCTTCATGAGGCAGCTGAAGAGTAGAGTACTCTGTCTTTGTCAGTAGAGTATGCCATTAATCAATGTGTAGTTGGTTGCGATGTAAGCTAACCTCTTTGCTTCTACTTCATCCTCGGGTAATTTCCCCATCTTGAGATATTAAGCAAAGGGGTCCATCTAAGAGGACTCGAGACTTGTTTCCTGTACTTCGAGGACTTCTTACTATTGTACCTCTGTGCTTTGCTCAAGGAGGTATTGTATGAAGAGTAGCTTGTTATTGTGATGTGATGTGGAGATAGCAAATGAGGCTATCATAGATAGTCTATCTGCCTCTGTGTTTTCTACTCGAGGGATCTTGTTAACTTCCCATGACGTAAATTCCATAAGCAGACCTTATACTACGTACAGATACTTGACCATTTTTCCCCTTTAGTTTCATACTCTCCTTTAATTTGTTGTACCACTAATATAGAGTCCAAGTGTATGCTAAGCTTTTTTGCTCCGATTGTCTTTAGTAATCTTTAAGCTAGCAATGAGTGCTTCATACTTAACTTCATTGTTACTTGCAGGAAAACCAAACTTCAGAGCATAGAGAATCTTCATTCCGTGATGGCCTTGTAATGTAATACTAGCCCCACTCCTACCCCCATCCCCCTTTGATAGAAATCAGCTTACGACTATCTCCCAACCGAAGTTAACCCGTCTTAAGCTGATGCTAACTCACCAGAATTAGATGCCGACCTATTCTAACCCAAGGTTGAATTTTTCAAGGACGAAGCTAAACAGCTTTTGCCAAGGCTAAGCTAATACCAGAAGGTCGGGAGGAAGAAAAGCAACCGTTCAGCATCAGGTCTATCGTCTACTAAGAAGCCGAGAGACTACACGACCAAGACTTAAGGCCAAAGATCCACTCGACACAATACAAAGAGACTAGTGCCAACTGAGACTAGTGCCAACTAATTCTAGTACTCAACAACTGTGGGCTGACCTTTTGGGTGTCTCAACCAATTACCACGAAACTTCAAAGACCTCTCCTCGAACCTAGACATCCAACTGCTAACCCCGTCTAGTTAGGATCCTACTCCTTCATGGATAAGCCGAATGACTACATGCCGACTTTTCCCATTAAACGCACAGTTTTGTATTCTTGTGAATATTTTCCTTATTTTTAATTATAGGCCTATTCTTTAGGGTTTAAGGTCTCGTACATTAGTTACATTTTTTTTCTACTAGGGCTTTAGGACTTACTATAAATAGCAATATCTGTAATTAGCAGATATACAAATAAAGATATAACAATAATCAAATAGTGAAGAATATTCCCACACTTGGAACTTTCCTCTTTTCGAGCAAATTCATCCTTGAGCTTTTAGAGTTAATATTGTTGGATTATTGAGTGTATTTTACTCTTTAATCTCTCTTGTATTCTTATCAATCTTACCCTTAAGATTGTGGTAAATCTTTCATTTGAGTGAGTTAGTGAGTCGCATCTAACCTCTCATTTGAAACTCAAGTGATATTTGGAGTTCGTGAGTCATATCGAACCCCATTTCCAGCTCAACCCTTGATTATGTTTGTGTCTTGGTGTGTGATATCCATATACATTCACTGTCAAAACCCCCATTCTACTTCCTATTCTTTGTACCTACTTGAATTCCTAAATGCCCATTCTAGTTCTCGACTCACTGCCACATCATCTTGGTATCAAAGTTTTGGGGAGACATGCATACTAGTGTTCTTCAAAGATTGTTTCGTTAATTAAACATCTATTAGTTGTCATTCTATAGTGTAGTGTGTTGTTCGTATTTTTAGTAGTTGTAGTATTGTATTACTATTGAGTCGAGTGATAATAATTTCAATAGTTGGTTCTAGTTGTTATGGAAGTGTTCAACAATCATGGGTAGCTACAGAAGTCGATTAGTAGTCATTTCTAGGTTACTATAATTGTGTTTTGTTATAAATCGTATTATTCAAATTTTCTCTAGAAATTACTGTACAGACAAGAATGTCTAAAGATAATATCAATAATAGTGGTGATAGTCCTCGTGGAAGCTTAAGGAGACGCATTGATAACTTGGAATATCAGCTTCAGAATCTCACTAAATTTATTCAAGAGTTTACTGGTTTAGTCAGAGGCTACAGACATGTTGGCTAAGATGAAAGAAGGGAATGAACACCCACCAGTAGAAGTGGTTCCAATGAGCTTAATAATGAAGAGCGACAGCCGAAAAGAAGAGAGAACCAACTTAAGCTAAGAAGAAGCAATGACAGAAATGTTGATGCTGAGAACCTAGGAGCTTGAAGAAGAGAGCCAAGGTTGAGAAGAGATGTGGCTAAGCAAAGCTCCAACAGAAGTGGCCAATCTGAGGTAAATTGACTAGCTCGAAATACAAGGGATGAACCCTAAACACATAGCTAAGGACTTAACAAAATTAATCTTAAGCTACCGACCTTCAGTGGTGGTAGCCAACCTGAAGAGTTCCTTGATTGGATTCCTCGAGTAGAAAAGTTGTTTGAGTGCTATGAGTGTAATGACAGAACCAAGGTTAAGCTAGCCTAGTTATCCTTTATCGAGTATGCTAGTCTTTAGTGGGATATATTAGTCACCAAGTGAGATGCCGAAGGAGAAGAGTCGATTAGAACTTAGAGGCTTATGAAAAGATTGATGAACCAACATTTTGTGCCGACTTACTTCAAGTAAGAGATGCTCCATGCTTTCCAACACCTGAAACAGAGCTAAAACACTGTCAAAGAATACTTGCTAGAGTTTAGGACCTTAATGATGAGATGTGAGATTACCGAGCCACAGGACTGCACCATTGCTAGGTTTTTTAGTAGACTTCAAGACAACATTGTTGACATAGTTGAATTGCAGCCATTTAACTCATTAGACGAGCTGATCAATTTAGCATTAAGGGTGAAGAGATAGAGGAGAAGATGGAGACAGAGGCTAACTAACTGACCTCAATAAATTAGCCCTAAGCTTGAGAAGTATGTCATGAGAAGGATGGAGAAGAAGATGGAGAAAGGCTAGTCTAGCCGGCCTGATCAGGCCAAAGCAAAGAGGGTCGAGAAAGAAAAGGCACCTGGGAACAAGGCCTGAGGAGTGAAGTGCTTCAAATGCTTAGGTTATGGACATATTACATCCCAATATCCGAATAAGAGGGTCATGTTCTTGAGAGGTAAAGGACCTAATGCTTAAATAGAGAGTCAAAGTGACAAGTGTTTAGGAGATAAGTTGATAGAAGATGATGTCTATATTGAGAATTTAGATGAATTCGTAGCCATGGCAAGCTAAAGATCCGACCTGAAGGTAGATCCTGAATAAAGGGAAGACTTATTTCATATTCGGTGTTTGGTGAATGGAAAGACCTGTTCCCTGGTTATTGATGGAGGAAGTTGTACTAACATCGTTTCTACCGAGCTAGTAGAGAAGATGAAATTGCCAACCTACCTATATCCTCGACCTTATGGATTCAAGTAGTTTAATGACAAGGATATGGTTCATGTACATAAGAGAGCTCGAATTACATTCATGGCAAGGCAGTATGAGGATGAGATTGAATTTGACGTGGTCTCTATGAACGCTGTGAATTTACTTATTGGCCAACCATAAGAGTATGATCAAAAGGTGATTCATGATGGCTTCCTTAATACTTATACGGTTTGCAAAGATAGGAAAAGCTATTGCTTGACCCCCATGAGTATTGAGGAAATCCAGAGCCGCTCGGTACCCATGGTGAAGAGAAAAGGGAAGAGAAGTTTGTTTAGCATCTTGACTCATGCTCATTGTTTATTGTCAAGGATAACTTCTTTTCAACCCTACGGTAATGATAAGAATCGACTTATGACTATCTCCCAGCCGAGGCCAACTTATCCTGAGTCGACGCCAACCCACCAGAATCAGATGTCGACCTATTCTAACCCGAGGCCAAATTGTTTAAGGCTGAGGCCGCATAGCTTTTGTTGAAGCCGAGCTAATACCAAAAGGCTAGGAGGAAGAAAAGTAACCACTCGGCGTCAGGTCTATTATTTGCCTAGAAGCCGAAAGACCACATTACCGAGGACTCAAGGCTAAAGATCCACTTGGCACAACAAGAAGAGATTAGTGCCGACTAATTCTAGTACTCGACAATTGTGGGCCGACCTTTCAGGTGTCTTGGCCAATCATCCCAAAACTTCAAGGACCCCTCCTTGGAACCGAACATCCAATTGTTGACCTTGTCCAGTTCGAATCCTACTCCTTGGACAGGCTGAATGATTATATGCTAACTTCTCACATTAAATGCACAGTTTTGTATTCTTGTGAATATTTTCCTTATTTTTAGTTATGGGCTCATTTTTTAGGGTTTAAGGTCTCATACATTATTTACATTTTTTGCTACTAAGGTTTTAGGACTTACTATAAATAGTAATATTTGTAATTAGCAGATATACAAATAGAGATATAACAATAATCAAATAGTGAAGAATATTTCCACACTTGGAACTTTCCTCTCTTTGAGCAAATTCATCTTTGAGCTTTTAAAGATAATATTGTTAGACGATTGAGTGTGTTTTACTCTTTAATTTCTCTTGTGTTCTTATCAATCTTGCCCTTAAGATTGTAGTAAACCCTTCATTTGAGCAAGTTAATGAGTCACATTTGAAACTCGAGTGATATTTAGAGTTTGTGAGTCATTTCAAACCCTATTTCGAGCTCAACCCTTGATTGTGTTTGTGTCTTGGTGCATGATATCCATACACATTTACTGTCAAAACTCCCATTCTAGTTCCTGTTCTTTGTACCAACTCAAATTCCCAAATGCCCATTCTAGTTCCTAACCTACTACCGCATTACCCTTAGTAGAGGAGTCGTTAACATGGAGAGTTTAGATGGGTATGGTAAGCTCAAGTTTAGGCTTGTCTGCTCCAGTATATTCAGCAATGAAATTGGCAAGGACTTATGACTTGAGTGCTTGTTTAAAGCAAAACTGGACTCCATAAGCACTAAGCTCGAGGGAGTATTTCATCATTCTACTCGAGGTGTCGGGCCTTTGCAAGATAGCTTTAAGTGGTATATCTATCAGTATGACGATTGGGTGTAACTGGAAGTAAGGCTTGAGTTTTCAAGTTGTGATGACCACTAGAAACATGGACTTTTCCATTTTTGTGTTCCTAAGCTCTAGCCCTTGTAAGATATGGCTAACATAATATATTAGTCAATGTTTACAGTTATCTACTTAGATGAGGACCTAGGATAGTGCTCTATTGCTGATTACAAAGTATAGGTATAACTCTTCTCTAGGGATTAGCTTGGAGTATGGGCGAGGTCACAAAAAAATCCTTTAGTTTGTTGAATGCTTGTTGACATTTAGTTGTCCATTTCAATTTGGTGGGGGTTTTTTAGTAACCTGAAGAATTCTACACTTTTTGATACAAACCGATTTAGGGCAGTGTTCCTTCCTATTAGTTGCTGCACCTCCTTAATTTTTGTCAGGGCTTTCATGTCCCATATTACTTTAATCTCATCTAGGTTGGCTTCTATTCCTCGCTTTGTCACCTTAAAACCAAGGAACTTCCCTTATGTAACCTCGAAGATGCATTTTTGGGGATTAAGTTTCATTTGGAACTGGCGTAGAGTTTCAAATGTCTTACGGAGATTGTTGATGTAGCCACTTTTAGTTTTGCTTTTAGCAATCATATCATTAGCGTAGACCTCAATGTTTCTGCCAATTTGTGGCTTGAAGATATGGGTGAGCAACCTTTGGTATATAACTCTAACGTTTTTCAAACCAAAGGGCATGACCTTGTAGTAGTAGGTTTCGAAGTCTTTAACGAAGGATGTATGGACCTTATCTTCAAGAGCCATCCGAATCTAGTTGTCTCTTGAGTGGGCATCTATGAAGCTAAGAAGCACATGACCGGATGTAAAGTAGACGAGTTGGTCTATGTGCAATAAGGGGTAACAATCCTTGAGGCACACCTTATTAAGATCGGTATAGTTGACACACATTCACCATTTGCCACTTACTTTCTTTACAAGTACAGTATTGGTGAGCTAAGTAAGGTACTTTTCTTGTCTTATGAAGCCTGCTCAGAGTAACTTTTGTACTTCTTCCTCAATTGCTGCTTGGCGTTCCAGGTGAAGTGCCATTTCTTCTATTTGATAGGTCAGATAGCAAGATTGACATTCAGGTGATAAGTAGCCTCCAGTATGTTGATGTTGCCTAGCATCTCTTCTAGGGAAAACATGAAGATATCTACGTTTTGCTTAAGGAAGTATGTGATTTTTTCTTTATTGTCATATGGCAATCTTGCCCCTATTCTAATGATCATTCCTGAGGCATCAGATAGCTTGACTTTCTTGGTCTTTTCTATGGGCTCTCTCTATGTTGCTGAAGATGAGGGGGAGGTTGATTCGATGTTCATGATGTTATTTCTGGATTAGGCTTCAAGGTAAGCGACCTAGATAAGGTCTGGTGACCTCTTGCTTCGCCTTCACCAGTAAGCATCATGAACTTCACTTTAAGGCATTTTTAGCTGATAAGCATATCAAATTTTGTAATGATTGGCTGATCGAGGATATCATCATATGATGATCAAAGGTTGACGATAATGAAGTCTATCAACTGTATAGTGACATGCTTGCTATTGCCCAATCAAATGGGTAAAGTGATGATTCCCTTTGTTGGCACTGGTTTGCCTCCTCTAAACCTTATGAGGCAATGTTTGTATGGCTATAAGGGTTCTTTAAGTTGTTCCTTCATTTGCTCATAAACATTGTAAAAAAGTATGTCCGTTGAACTTCTATGGTTGACAAATGTTTTAAGGTTGTCAAAATATCCGATTTCAATGTTTTTAATGAGAGCATCACTGTGGGGTAGATCAACTCCTTGTTCGTTTACTTCAGTGAAAGTGATCGCTATGTCAATCTTTAACATCTTAGTTTTTACAAAGTATACCTTGTGTTAGGTCACTATGGTTATGGTGTATGAGAGGAGGCCGGGTCTTCCAAGTATAGTGTTGATTTAGTCTCACTGTCCTCGATGATTTTGTTCGTCTGCCGAGGCATTGGTTTCTTCATTGTGGTGTTGCCGTTGTTGTTCCACTCGGCGATACTAAGTCAGCCATTGGATCTAATTTTTCTTGTTTGCGACAAGGTAGTTGATATGGCCTTTGTATACAAGGCCTTTGATTGCATTCTTAAGATAGTGACATTCGTCAGTATTATGTTCATGTATCTTGTGGTAGCCACAGTACTTTGTCGAGTTTGCCGCTTGTAGGGTTTCGTGAACATTAGGTGGTCGTGGGAGTTGTTCTCAAACCTCATACATGATTTCACTGGGTGGTCTACTAAAGGGTGTGTATGAGGTGTAGTCTTGGAATTTCCGTCTTTGCTTATCTTGTTTATCATGTGCTGAGGGTTACAATCTGGGGCTCGAGGCCCCAAGTAGTCCTTAACTAATGCATAAGTGTTGTTATCCACTTCAAACCTAGCTCTGTTAATATCCTCTTAAGCTACATATTTCTCAGCCAGTTACATGAACTCATCCATAGAGTTAGGTTTATCTAATGAGATTGTGTTGAATAGCCTTCTATTGGGGTTTATGCTTGTAAGAAGCACTTGTAGGGCTGTTCTAATGTTGAGCTTAAATACTTGTAGCTTTGTTTGATTGAAGCACTCGAGATATACTTAGAGGGTTTCATTGGGATGCTGTCTGATGTTATAGAGCATGGAAGAGTCTCTCCTTAGGACTTGAGAGCTTAGGAAATGTTGATGGAATTTACCTCCTAGGTCATCAAATGAGGTGATAGAGGCATCGAGGAAGGTATTAAACCAAAGTAAAGCAGCTTTTAGTAGCTTTACTAAGGAAGGCTTTACATATGATGACATCTAAGAAGTTGTAGAGGCTCACTATTGTCCAAAAGTGGATAAGATGATCATTTGGGTCAATGCTGCCATCATAATGTTCAAGTGTTGTAGCATTGTGCATATAGACAACGTTTTTTCGAGGATAGAGGGGATGAATGGGCTTTTCATTGGCTTAGAGCATAATGCCTGTGTAGATGATTCAACTTTCTTTTGGTTGTGGATGTTAGAGGTGTGGTGGATATGCTCATTCATTTCCTCTATGTTTATGTCTTCATAGTCCATTGGTGACTATTTTGGTAATAGATTATCGATTGGTTTGCTTGTCACTATGCGCTTGACTTGCGCTTGCATTTTGCCATGATTACAATTCAACCATTCTTGTAAGTCTTCATGGGGTTATTGATTGTACTAAATCTAGTCTCCTAAACATACTAGGCATGTGATATGCAAGTCATCATTTTTACTTGGTTTTGAAGAAGAGCTTATGGTTGTATCCTTGTTCAGGCGTTTTTGGGATATGTTTTTTAGTAATGTGACATCTTTATGTAGAGCTGTAATGGACTATTGAGATTTTATGTTCTTTTTAAGCATTTGTTGGATAAGTAGCCTAAGCTGCTAAACTTCGGTGTTCTCTTTTTCAGGCAATGGAGGTGTTGGTATATGTCATAGTAGAGGCATTTGGTTAGCTCCACCTTACTGGGATGTGTTAGTATCCCCTGTTTGTAAAGCATGTGGATTAGTGTTTTTGCTTTTAGCCATCATATACATGGTGGCTTGAAATGTTAGGTGATATAATGTTGATTATGGTTAAATCAATTAGGAATAAGTAAGCTCAAGTAGATTTTAGATGGATTAGGCCTAGATCTCACCTCTTGCTCTTTGATTTCTATAAAAAGCCCCCTACAGCTATAGCTATGAAGGCCTCCAATGCTCAAGTTAGAAAGGAATAAGGGAAAGAGGAGGCAAGCATTAAGGACCTAAGGGTAGTGCCCGTCTTGTATGTAAGGGATGTTGGGAGTTAAGATAGTATGTTCAAATCGAGCTGAAAGAGTGAAAAGTGTTCCAAGAGTTAAGAGAAGTGAGAAGGAGGCAAGAGAAGCCCCTTACTTAGTGGTATCTGATACCTTTTATAGGGATTATCTAGAAACGCGATGGTTTGGGGTTCACTCTTGCTGGTAATCAGCAGGTAGCATGCATTGTGGTGGAGAATAGGCTACTTTGAAGGCGATCAGCCATGTAACCAAATCTTTAGCTCAAAGGTCTAATATTCGTAGGAGTAGGGATTGTTGGGCGTACTAGCCATACCATGGATGTCAGATGTCCATTAATGGGCTTTAGTAGAAAGTAGGTGCTAAAAGGTGCTTGGTTGAGAATAAGCTAAAACCTGAGTTAATGCCAAGTGGTCAATGCTTATAAGCTTGGTAGTTGAACCGGTCTACTCAATTGAGATGTTGCGTAACTCGCCGAGTAGGTTGCAATACAAAAGACTAGCTCGCTATTCGCCTGTACATTCCATAGTGGGCCTCCTTACATGATGGGCCTCAGGCTGAATGAGAGTTGGGTATCAACATACCCTTATAACAATCTTTGTGTACTATTATTAGCGTGATAGCCTTTTAGTAATCGTATTGGATATAGAAGCTTACTGTAATTGGCATATATAAATATTTAATGATGTACTCAATCGTAATCATTTAATGGAATATTCATAGTCTTGCCCTCTTCATTCCTTGCTCTTGTGTGAGTGTATTCCCTTGTTAAGTTCAAACTACTCTTATCTAACCCTTGAGTAAGGTTAGTGGCAAGTGCCTCTAGGAAGCTAGTCGTACGTCATATCGATTAGTGACTTAGGTTTGTGTAAGGTGTTTAGTGAGTCATATCCAGCTAATTTGTGCACGAGTTTTGTTCAAACATTCAAATCTTGTTTTCCTTTTTTATTGTCTTGTGGTTATGACCTACCCTTATGTTTGCTTGACTAATTGCTAATTATGTCCATCTAAGCCACTACACTTAGTCAAACCTTTACAAAATGAGGAAATTTACCTAGCTCTTTACTCTATTGGCATGTATAAGGCATCAAGATAAGATGTTCTTCATTCAAAATATTTTAAGGAATAGCAGCACACAATAGGGAGTCCTTGAAGAATTTAATTATCCAAGTTCTCTTTGAACTAAATGTCCTTAAGGTAGTGGATAAGACCTTGCAGATGTTAAAATCAAAACATATAGGTGAATATTACCTGTCTCATTTTTATCCCTCAACCTTTAATTATAAAACCATTTATAAAGTGATTACAAAAGTCCTAGTAAACCATCTTTGCCTAATACTTGATAAGCTTATCCATTCAAGCTAGGCGAAGCTTCTTCCTAAAAGGGAAAGTAGCTGGATTATATCCTCCTCATAAATGAATATTTACATAGTTTTCATAAGAAGAGGGGGAAAAGGAAGGTAGATGCTGATTGAGATTAATATATAGAAAGCAAATAATAAACTTAAACGAGACCTAATTAGAGGAGTTTTATAGTCTAAATTGGTCAACTACCCTAACAATGTCTTTTGTGTCTTCACTTTTTTATAGAAGTGCTCAATGGATCTTGCTTAAGAGGATTCCAACCCTCATGTGGTCGTGAGTCAATCTCACCTTATTTGTTTATTACATGTTTAGAGTGTCTAGGCAAAATAATTGAGAGGGCAGTTCAGAACCATTTCCAAAATACTATCAGATAATTCAAATTTTTATCAATCGCATGTAACCTTTGCTAATGATGTTGTTCCTATCATGGAAGAGGATGAAAACTAAGTAAATCATTTTTCCGGCATACTCGATTGGTTTCGAGAGCGACTAGTGTTACACATTAATTCCCGGTAAATCTTTGATCTTTCCTTTAACTAATACCCTAGAAGACAATAAATGGAAAATCGTTTCCATACCGATAATAAAAGAGAAAAAGAGCTTGGTGGCTACTTAGGCTTTCTTATTTGGCAGCACTTAACTTCGAGGAGGTCACGCTTCTATTTTTAGTTGAAAAAATGCAGAAAAAATTAAGTGGATGGAGAGTAAAATTACCCAGTATAGCAGGTCACACAATTCTAATAGAGTCCTAGCTAAATGTCTTACCAACTTATATATTTCCAAATAGGGAACCTGCCCAGTGGAATTCTCGTGAAAATGGAGGAACTTATCCAAAATTTTCCATAGAACAGGTGGACGATATTAGGAACACCCATTAGATTAGTCGGGATGATATAACCTTGGTGTTTGAGCCTAGAATTTCCTTTTCCTTTAATATTAACTTACATTATGCTAGGCCTGCCTAATATATTGCATTTCTCTTAAAAACCCTAAAAATTTTCTCTTGGAGTTGCCACACACCTGAAACAGAAAAATAAGAGGGTTAGAATCAAATGGGTGGAACGATGTTCAACAAACTATTGGTCCGACTTAAAAAAAAAAAAAGAAGAAGAAGAGAAGAAAATTAAGGGTTCAAGAACTTGAATTTTAAGTTATAAAAAGCTACCAAAATAACTTTTGAAAATAGAGTGTTTCAATATAAATTAGACATAAAAGAAAAGTTTTTCATTTCTGGAAAATATTTATTTTTATCTCTAGGGTAAATGTTTATTTTTTTCTATTTTTAATGTTGCTCCAATTTTAAAAGCCTACATAACTACTAGTTAGGAATAGGCTACCTTAGTTTATTTTTCTACAAGTTCTTTTTAGTTGGTTATGTTTTAGTTTCAAAATTTTTCTTTTTATTTTTTATACTCTAATTTTATTTTGAAAGATTTTATTTTTATTTTGAAACTCTTATCTTCATTTTAAGAAAAGAACTTTAATTTATTTTATACAAGAATAACCTTATTTTATTTTTAAAAAACTTAATTTTATTGGAAGAACCTCTTTATTTTCTTTTTAATTAGAAAAGTTTATTATATATTATATATTTTTTATTATTGTTCTCTTAGGAAGATCCTTTTTCTAAAAATATATATTTTTTAAACAAAAACAGAAAATTTTGGACTAAACATAGAAACAGAAATATAAAGAAATAAATAAATAATAAAATAAAGGAAATAGGTCAACCTCGGATATGATCGGGACAATGGATTGGAGGAATTGAATATCAGGTTGAGTTAACAGGTCGGGTCATACTAACCTCATAACTCAAGGGAGCTTCCTTGGGAAACGCAACCGTTATCGAAAAGGAACTTTAAAGGGCCGTTGAATTGGCATATCTCGATGTGGGGTTGGAGAGGTGGTGCTGCAATAATGAAATGAAGGGAGTGGTGTTTTCCTACGAAGTGACAACTAGGTTTTAGGTTTTTGGTGGTTGAGAGGGGTTTCGTTGTTATTTGAAAGTTGGTAATGTGTTTGGAAGTGGTGGTCAGCTTTAAGGGGGAGTGGCTGGTGGTTTCAAGGAGAGACAACGGTAGTGGGTTTGGCTGAACACAGAGAGAGAGAGAGAGAGAGAGAGAGAGAGAGAGAGAGCCTGATTTCAAGCATTTTCAAGAGATTTTTGCTTGTTTGATTGATAAAAATCGAACTCAAACTCAATATATATGGGAGCTTCAATTAATGTTAGAGGAGTCGGAAAATCAAGAGATGAAAGCTCTTTAGTTTGACGCCCCGACTCTTTCTTTTTTATTCTCAAAACGATTCTCTTTTGATTTGATCCCACACGCAATTTTGCTTCTATAATAGATCGTTTGACTTTTCATTGCTCAAAACATTGAGGAAATGAAGAATTAGGGAAAAGACAATGTCGAATTCAAGCTTTTCTTCACTGAGTTTGTTCTTCCATCGCATCCAGTTTGAGGACAACGCTCATATATATAATGAAGGTGCATCTAGCTTTGACATTACACTTGCTTGAGTGAAAATTAAAAGCCCTTCGCTCGTGCTTTCCATCCGTAAAACTTAGTGATATGCTAGAGATTCAACTCGGCTTAACAGGTGCAATTAAATCGTACCTAAATCGAGTAATGCCTTAAGCATAAAATGAAGCTGGATTAAAGAAAAACTAGAGATTCAAACCTAAAGCTTGGACTCTTCATGCATGCTTCCTAACCAACTAAGCTGCCAATCATTGTAATACATATTTGGTAAAAATAGTTTTCACCATAAAGCTGATTTTGTGAATTCAAGACCTAATTTGTACTTAACTTACTAAAAATTGTACCTTTTGTTGTGAGACCCTAAAATTGTACTTTAGCAGTTTATCTTTGGCAAGAGAATAAGAACTCGCTTACTGATGGAGTATGACAAATATTTGAAATCCAAAAGAATGTAAATGGAAGAGACTGGGGCCATAAATCTGAACATAGAGGTTATGTCTCTTATAATAAAGATGGATACGACAATCCTTTGACAAAAACAACTCTACCAAGAGAACAAAGAGGAAAATTTCCACATAAGCAATAGAAAATAAAACTAAACGAAAAAAAAAATAAAGAATGAAAAAAGATCACTTCTGCATTTGCCAAAGATGGAGCGAATATGGAATGGAGATATAGATGGTGAAGTTTGATGTGTGGCAAACTCAAATGATGATTGGTTGGTGGAAATGCTAGAGATGGTGGAAAGAGAAGGGCCTTATTGGGTTCAATGAGATTGGAGATGAAGTAAAAAAAAAAAAAGTGGAGAAGGAGATGGTTATTTACGTAAGGGTTCTACAACTAGGGTTGGATTTTTGGTTTTTTTCTTCTCCGAAAGAGTTGAGAGCAAAGAAGGGAAAGAGGGATGTTGCTTGAATTGAGGCTAATGTCGGAATTGCCATGATCTTAACTTGGCATGAATGAACACATTTATCACCCATCTGAGTGAATAGGTTGGACTCAAACCAGGTTAAAAGCACTGCAATCAACAGAATATGTTCTAAATCCACAATATACACTATGAATTACAAAAATTATTTTATGCAAAAGATAGTATCTTTCAACAATGTTTTTTTTTTTTTTTTTTTTTTTTGCTTCGACCTCATTATTTTGTTTCCTAATTTTTTTTTTTTTTGGGGTTGTTTCTCTAGTTTTTCTTTTCTTTTTCTCTATTTTCCACTTTTTTGTTGTCATTTTTTCTAAACTTTTTCTATTTTGTGTATTCTTTTCTAATTTTCTAAATTTTTGGTACTTCTAAGAACCTATCCCAAAAGACTAAAAAGGAAGCAATAATAGGAATCTATACTAAAAGTAAAAAAAGGGTGGTCTATAGCTTTCGTTTTTAAAAGGGCTTGGGATGTGTTAAATGATGCGAAGCTTAATATAAGAACTATGGACGAGAAGGAACTCTTGTGCCCGAGAATCACAATCTTGTCTCCTTTGGAAAAATCCAGGGCTAAGATTGGATATTAGAAGAGAATTTCCTAACCGATCATCATCAAATAAAACCAAAATACAAGCATATTATTAATGTTTGCAGGGCAAACATGACTGAATGCCATGCTTTGCTCAACAGCAGAATGCAAATTTCCAGATTTTTAATGAAATCCCTTCAATGGAATTGCAGAAGATTTTGTGCAATGATCTGCTAGGATATGATAGGGTTCGTTTCTTTAGATCAGGAAGGACAAATGCTTCTGTTTTGTCTGATGGTTTGCCTATGTTGTGTATAAGTAATTATGCTCTAATATCTCTGTATTATGACTTTCGTTTTATGACATGAAACGGAAAAAACAATGGTCTGGTTCTACCGGATAATGGGCAAAAATACAATATTTTGGATAGATAAGAGGACAAATAATCAAACAGTAAGGCAGTCAATTTAAGAGCTTTATTTCTCTCAAAACTTAATTCTCAAAGAGGTATCGCAAATTGAAACCTGTTCCAGTTGTGAGAAATTTGAGTTTTATCCATTTTAAATATTTAAGTAAACCCCTTTAATCCATGCTGGTTCATATATTTAAGATGAAATTTATTCATTGAGTATTAAACATCAAGTATTATCTATAGATAGTATGTAAATATTAATAAAAATTGATATATATAATATATGCAAAATACTAATAGTAATTGTTTTGATAACTATTGATTCTGTTATTATATGTATCAACATTTTAGTAGTATTATGTAGTTTTTATTAAGTTTTGTAGATTAAAAATCATACCAGAATTGAAATTTTTCTATGAAACCTATTTTTTAGGATTCGTGTGGAACATGTAAAATAAAATAAATAATCAAATTGGTAAGATTTATAAGAAAATATACCTTTTGAATAATGAAATCCCATTCTCCTTATGAGGACAGAGTTCTTACATAATCCAAGAATTGCTTTACTTCTTATAATATATATTCACCATAAGAGCTCTAAATGCAGATTCTTTATCGGTATCTATAAATATATTATTGAGAACTATTTCTAATCCTTATATCGTTAAATAATTTAGATTAGATATACAATCTAGAAGGAAAATATAACCGAGGATCAAAAGTGGAGTTAGCAATCGTTTTTATATGTCGTTTTTTTTGTCTACTTTTTCGAAACTAGCATATATCCCATTTTCATTATTTCAATGGACTTCAAAATTCCATTATTGTGGACGTTATCAGCATATCAATCGACTTCAAAAAGCCATTATTTTGGAAATTATCACATTAAAGGATGAAACTCATCGATGGCTTTTAATTGCGAAAGAAATAGAGAACAATATTGTTAAAGGATTATGAAACTTTGTTGTTCCATTCATTTCCCTTTAATAATTTTGTCCTTTTTCATGAATTCAATGACCAACCTATAAATATCCACAACTTCATCAATAAAATTTGGTTTGACAACTTACTACTTTACCGGCCAAATAATAATAATAATAATAATAATGAAATACTGCTTTGTTTCCAAAATTAAATAATATAATTTTAGAATAAATTAATTCTAATCTCAAAATAATTAATTGACAAATTTTGGTAACCATTAAAACTTCTAATCAATCATTTTATTCCCATTAACCATGCTATTTTGTGCAACTTTTTAGATTTCTATACATGAAAGTAATGTTTATCCTGATACAGATCGAGGTTATCGTCTACTAACAATTATTGACTACCAATGTAATAGAAAAGCTAGTAATTAAATCTGTTTCTTTAATGATATCCTAATTAAACTATCGTATTTAATGTTATTAATGTTTAATCATTTACTTAGTTTACAAAGCAAAATAAATTCAATCTATAGCTTTCAAGTCACTATTAACTCCTTATACAAGAGAATGATAAATTCCATCTTGACCCATCACTATCTTTTTTATATTTCATATTATGCTAAATAACCGATGTTTCATATGTAGCATTTGTGAAAGTCTCAAATTTAGAAATTATTTATGTTTATTCATATAGAGAACAGACCAATGGCATTAATTATGTGATATTCTCTCTTATTAAGTTGTGTCTAATGTACCCACTTAACTTAAGATACCTATTTATATAACTCAGATATGTTTTTCTCGATGTAATGAGAATGACTTTAATTATACAGTATGTAGATATAAATAAATCCTTATCTCCTCAATTTTTTTATAAAAACAAGGACAACTTTAAGATAATACATTGTCATTGAATCCAACTAATAATCCATTTTTATTATTATCTTATACATATTCTAATTATTTATTTGACTTTATTTTAAAATATATACAAATAAAAAAGTATATAAATACAATAAATAATTATTTTATTAATAAAATTTATAAATACATTAAAAGTGTCTTGGCATGTTATACATGTTAGATATCTTTCATGAATTTTAATGATAATAAAAAGAGAAGAATACTAATGAATTAACAAGTATGAAACTATTTAGACAGTTTCTAAAAAAGTCTAAAATTGCAAATTGAGTTATTTTTAGAAACCTTTTCAAAAGGTTTAAATTAATTAAAAAAGAAATAAGTTTGAAAATTTTGAGAGAATGTTTCAAAAACTTTTATAAGAAAAATTGATACAGTATTTTAAAAACCTGTTTAGAGATTTCGAAGAAAAGAAGACCAATACTCTTCAGAAGGTTATTCAGATGGACCAAATTCTAAATAAACAAGACTTAGCTTCACTAGATTGAGTGTATTAGGGAAATACACTTAATCATGTTTCACTAAGATGGAATTAAGAATCGATGAGAATTATTTTTAAGTGAACGTATCTTTGGATAAATTAAGATAATATTTTATATTAGATAAGGATAAGGTTGGTTTCGGATCTTATGGGATTTCAATTTTAAAACTGAAGCTTATCTGAAAATTGTTGATCCAACATATCTTACCAAGCTCAGATGATCGAATTTAAATTTCAAAATACTGATATTTTCTCAAAAATATCTATTGATTATCTAAGCATTGAAAAGGATAAACATGATTTGAAAATATTTCTTAACATATTTAGCCATTAGAAGACTCAAGTATAAAATAAAAAGTGATTTAAAATTGTTAGCACAAATCTAAGAAGCAAAAAAAAAAATAACACATACATTATACTTGGATCGTAAGCAAATTCTATTATTTGAAAAAGCATAAAATGATTTTAAGATACTTCTTCAGAGAGTTGAACCAAGGCTAATTATTCATCAATCATCATTTCTATTTAAGAGCAAAATTATTTGAGACTTGTATTATTGTTCTCACTTGTTGTTTGTAAAATTTGTTTGTTGTTTAAGTGTTGAGAGAAGTTAGATTGTACTATGTGGATCTGTAATTAGCCTAACTTGTAAAGAGGCTAGATAGATAAAGCAGAGTGTAAGGAAGCCTAAATGTAGCAAGTACTTGTAAACTCCCCGTGATTTTGATTTAATAGATCAAGTAAAACAACACCAGTAAAGTAAACCAGGTTCTCAACAATAGAGCTAAAAGAGAACAGTAGATAGAATGCTGAAGCTTTATAAATCCCGAGTTTGATATCCTTCTTTCTTATCTCTTTTAATTTGTGTTATTTAATTATATTAATTATTTGATAAATTATTAAAATACTAGTGTTCACCAAATTAAGTTATTAAGAGAGGTAATTTCAATTTACAATAAAAAGTTTTAAAAAGTTCAAAGATATCAATTCACTCCCCTCATGATATTTTATATGAGACTAACAATACATAATTTACAATAATACTAATGAATCTTTTTCCATTCAAGAGTTTATAAAAGATTGTGTGTTGCTTTAAGAATGAAAAGGTTTCTATTAACGACATTTGCATAAAAATTGGAGAGTAAACATAATCAATCTAAATTCAACTAGGATTAGATTTAAAAAATCTTCCTATAAATCTAAGAATCCAATTATTTATTGAGAGGAATTGCAAAATGGTTTACTTATAGGCCTAAATCTTAGGTGGTTGGAGGTATAGACTCATATAAGAGCCAATTTTGAACTGTATACCAACTCCAAAGGCTTTAGAACTGGCCTAGCTTAGATGGGGATGAGCCTTAACTGATTAACGAGGCATTAAGACATAAGGGCCTAGGCGATTTAGCCTTAGAGAACCACTAACCTAGTGGGCCTTTAACCAACAGTTGGGCATCCTCTTCAAGTCTGCCTTGAACATCAATTTTAAAAAAAAATAAAATAAAATAAGCCAAAACAAGTTATCATGCTCATGGGTCCAAATTAATTATTTCAAGATTGAAAAAAATTTTAATTATAAATAAAAGTGAATTATTCGTGCGTCATTACATGTCTATATAAAGTATTAGAATTATTTAGAAAAGAAAATAAAAATATGCGAGTAAGCGATAAATTATTAATAGTAATTGACAGAAATGCAAAAAATTAAATTTAAAAAAAAAAAAGGTTTAAGGACTTTCGAACTGGCTTTGAAACCACTAGTTCAAGTGAATCATCCTAAGCCTGTAGCCTTATGGATTGAGCTCAGTTTAACTAATCGCAAACTCATGAATCAACAGTTTACGATCAATTTAACCTAATGTACACCTCTATGGAGATACAATTAGATATAAAATATCCTCTTGTCTTTCTACTAAAGAAGTTATTGAACATGCTTTAACAACACGACAACTAGAAACCTCAATTGAGGAAAATCTATCCACAAGGCATGATGACATCATAAAGCAAGAAAAAGGAAAATAAAAAATACTAATATATCACGTGTTTTGATATATTGATAGACCTTTTTGCATATAAGCTTTCCAAGCTCAAATCGATAAGCCCACAATGAAGACTTAGCTCTAATAGTCTAGTTTAGATTCAATTTAGCTTCATCTGCTATAAATAATAGATGAGGCCTTCGAGTATGGAGTTCTCTCTCTCTTTCTCTCTCTCTTAAATTCCTTAGGATTTTGTATCCATAATTAACTTGCTGACTTAGGTATTAGAGTTACTGTACTAAAGCAGCCTTTGCCATTACCTCCGTAGTCCTTTTTTCTTTATTTTGCAAGTGTTTCATAAGCAAATAATTTCAATCTATATTAATAAAATTGAGAGGTAATACGATGAATAATATATAAATATCAATTTTAATGTCTAGTTTTAAAAATTATCATTTCGATTTTATATATTAAAATTTTATTAATATTTATATATTATTAATTAATTTATATAATATATTAATATTATTAAATCTTTTAGCTATGCATGTTAGTGGGTTTTGGGTTTTGCGATAATGCACGTCTGTCCAAAATAAATAAAAGAAGAGAATCGTACGTTGGGTCGAAATGATGGCCCATCTAAAATTGGTGTGAATATTCAAAAGTAGCACCTTTCTTTCTCTTCCTCTACTCATTTAAAAATTCCGACAACACCAAGTGTTCCAGCATGCGGAAAGCAACATCAAGCATGAAAAAAAGCTGGGAACTCGAGAAGAATCAATACATGCCATGACCACCTCCAGTAGTTCCATTCACTTGAAAAACTGACATAAAATTATAAATCCAAGAATTAGCAACTTGTTGTGTCCTGTATAATTGAGTTGGTTTCAGGATATGTAATGCTTTACTTTTTGAAAAAGGAAAATGAAATAATCTTGTAAGTTTTAATGTTTCAAACATGTTATGTTTTATATGTTTTACCGAGTGAAAATACTGAGGTAATTATATTTAATAATTTGGGTGAAACCATCTTCACTGCCATTCTTGCTATATAAATAGTCGAGACAATATATTCTTGATCATAGCTCAAAATTTCAAGCTCAAGTTAGGCTAAAGTTTGATTGAGTTTAAAATTATAAATTTGAGCTCAAGTTCAATATAATTAAAATCGACTTAATTTATTTGAAAAATATTTTTTTTTTCTAGAAATAATATTAAATATTATAACTTAACTTGAATTTCATTAATATGTGAACTCAATTTAAGTTTGATTAAATTTGCAAATGAGCAAAACTAGACATTATGAAGCTCCAGTTCAATTTAGTTGTTTTCAAATGAAACAGGAATAAATATCAAGATGGAAAAAACTTATGAATAAGTTTGAACCATTTATGCTTATAGTCTTAATCATTAAAAATTTTCTCTTTTCCTATCAAATATGGACTATAATCCATTGAAACTGCCCCCTAGAGTGCAAGAGAAAATCTGCAGCAAGCAACTGAAAGAGTATAACAACAAAGACCACCATCATTTTTCGATTGTCAGGTCGTTTAATATTCATTTTAGAATTAGTAAATTCCGCAGAGTATATCTTGATATATTTTCATGTTATAATCTAGTAATATAAATATGAATCTTAAAAGAATAGATTAATTATTTTTTCTCTTAATAATTATTTTATATATATAAATCAGCGAAAAAAAAAGGGAAAGAAAGTTTCGAGACTTTAAAAAGTCGGCTTAATTTTGTGGACAATTTCTAGCATCAATAATCGGATCGACCTTTTGATTTTAGCAAAGACATTTAAAATAGATGTGAATAGATAATTTTATCGTACAAGATATTCAACTAAATCTTACTGCACCAAATAGGTTTTAAATAGGTAATAAGAATCATGCGATAGATTCCGAATAGTAATTTTTTAAAACTTGCTTCCATAAAGTAAGGTACAAATATGAAGTCATAATACTCTATTGTATTATAGCACCTATACTCTAAAGTATAAATGAGACAAATTTTATGGTACCTTATACCCACTTTATAATAATAATTAAATAATATTAATAACTATTGCTTTTTTCTTTTGTATTAAAGAAAATAATAATAATAACCTAGCTCATAATAAAAGATAAAGATTATACGTTGCTTGTGTTTACCATATAGTCCCTCTCTCTTCCTCCTCTTATTCTTCTTTTTTTTAAAAAAAAAAAAAACTCTCTCTTTTTTTACTATCTTTTGTTTTTTCTATCTTCTTCCTATTTTACTAACTCTAGTAAAGTTTTAAAAATCACTAGAGTTTTATATTGTTTCAATTTAAAATGTATTGCAATATATAAAAATTATTATTGATGGGTTTAGTGATAATATAGTTATAATTTGATATTAATTATGCATCAAACACAAAGGTCCGAAGGAAGATGAAGAAAAAAAAATACAAGTTCCATAAGATACCTTGTACCATATAGTTATTGTAGATACAAAGCGATTTTAATATGTTATAAAGTAAATTCCTGGTACAAAACTAGAGAATCTATACCTATAGATGGGTATGAATAAGGGTGCGTACTTTACTTAATTTATATCCGCTTACCCCTAATTTAAAATTTCATCAAATAACTATGTTAAGCTACGGCTTGAAGAGATCTAATTATTTCTTTTAAATATTTATCCGTAATTTTTTGACCTAAGAATTTTAAGATCCAGTAGTTAAATGGAGATGGTGACGACAAGAATACCGGGTGTAATTAACCGTAATAGAAAATAATACCAAAAGAATAACAAAGAAAAAAATTTGTTTTCATTATTTTCTTGATAGTTAATCACAATTATTTTCGCTAAAAGATGGTTGATATCTTACATAATAAGGGTTTTCTATATTATAATTACTTCAATTTATAGTAAATCATATTCATAAATAGTAGAAACAAAACTGTCAATAATAAAAATAAGGTTATCAACAGTTTTTTACTATTAGTGGATATGAATTCATCATAAATTAAAATGATATATGGAATTCAAAATTCCAATGACCATACGATAAAATGACTTTATATTAACTATACGGAATATTGGCCAAATAAGGAAAACTCAATTGGTGATAAACCAATGTGGAAAAAGAAACGCTGGCATTTGTCCCTTATTGCTAAAAGGGTAAAGAGAAGTTGCCATACGATACTCGTAAGTGAAATGCATGGCTTTTTTGGCATATAGATAAAGATGACTTCACGTTTTCTCACAGCATATTCTTTATTTGAATTTCTTGGTTCCTATCAACTATTTCACATTTTTCATGTGCAATCATGCTTTTGGTTAGTCCTTAAGGTATTTTCCTTATCGTATTATTCATAGATTACTCTACTTGATTTTAGAAATAGTTGGTAATCAATACATGTTTACGATATAAAATTTACTTTCTGTTCGTTTATGACATCCGATTTGAAATTATTTTACTTTGATCAAATACCCAAAAGAAAATGATTAAGTTAAGATATAGCCTATGTTTTTGTTTCAACGAGCGAGAGTTCCCTCCGAAAATTGACATACCGGCATCTCGAAAAGTGGCATTACCGCCATCACAACTGAATCACATGAGCATCGGTAAAATCCACTCAAGTTAATGGATCAACCTCGAATTGAAAGACTTTTCGTGCTATAAATCTTGTAAGAAAAGCCACGAATTTTCTTCTTGCACCTCATTAAAGTCATAGGATTTAATTCTTTGTTTTGTGGAATTTTAAATCTTTTCAGATTATGAATTCAGTTTTAAGCCTTATTGAATTCGCAAATGTGATTTTTTAGGGACAAAACACATGGCACATGTCCCACCATAATAAAAATAAAATAAAATAGAATACCATTTTGTAAAGATTTAGGATTTAATTAGTAATTTCAACTGAGTTGTAATCATTATTTACACCTAAATTTTGTCCCTTTTTTTTAATCATACTTATAAAGTTATAATATGTCAAATTATAGACCTAATAGAAAATTTAATTATTACTATTTATATCTCAATTGATTTTAATTAATATTGTTAATCCAGTTAACATAGCTAACCAATATAGTAGCCTCTCACAATTATAGGAGTGTCACACGAGTCCAAAAGATGATCGCTAACTACTATCTATAGAATAGTAGGTCATGACCTACTTAAAAAATGTGGGTCATGAGACCTAATAGTAGTTATCCTATTAATCGATTATGTTGACTAGATTAATTTGTAAATTTGAATAAAGTGAAATATGATTAGTGATAATTAAATCTTTAATTAGATGCATAATTAGATGAATTAAAATTTTTTGTATGTAATTATCCCATTTCAATTTGTTTACCTGTTAATTGAAATATGAAAAAGGCGTTAAGGTGCACTTATCTTTCGAAAAAGTATACATAATGTCCAAGGGATCTCATTTTACCGAATGTGAAGTAGTGTATATATGTATCTGGTTTGTTTCGATCTCAAATATGATATTTGCATAAATTATTTATTTCATAATAATCATAATCGTGATGATTTTAAGGAAAAATATTTTAAAAAATATATTTTACTTATTGGAAAAAAGACGTTTTCATTTTGTTTTCTCGTAAATCTAAATAAAGTAAATAATAAATGAGCCTAAAATTAGACTTTGTAGAGATTTTTATTATATATTATTTAATTTTATAAGAGAAATATAAAATATGCTTAATATTTTAGTAATTTTTACACCCTATTTTCATACCGCGATTTGACAACTGTATCAAAAATGGAAAAATGATCAACTAAAATTATCTTAGTACGACGTAGGGAGGTAATAAGGACACCTAGTTCACATGAAAGGTGCTTTTAGGATATCCGTAAGTGATTAATAAGAGATTAACACTTTTTTTTATCTTTTTTGGTAGTGATCCGTTACGTTACGAGCAATTGGTAAATATTAGAAAAAAAAGAGAATTAATACCTTGCAATATATAGCCTGTACTACAAAACATATCGTCATAACATGCAAGTGTATCTCTTTTGTTAAGGAAACTTATCAAAATCTGTACTAAACCTTAGTTTTTGGTCAATGTGTATAAGTTATAACAAATACAACACAAAGTTGCCAAAAACCAGGTTGTCATAAATATATATATTACTAAGTCTCAAGCGTCCATAACATATCAAGGTACCAAATTTTTTAAAAAGCAGTCGTCCTAATAATTGCTTATGCCCCAGAACCCCAGCAAATAAAATCATTCTCATACAACTCAAAAAGTGGCATCAAATTAAATCCTTACACCCTTTATATACCTCACCTCAATCTTCAAAATTTAAAAGAAAAACCCTAGCTAGTTTTTCCTAAGTTGTCAAGGTTGATAAAAGATTATCATTGATTAGTCCTCCCTGTCTATCATGCCAAAATCTAAGATACCACAATCAGCACCAGCACCAGCACCAGCACCGTCACAACCGCAACCACAACGGCAACCGCAACTACAACCGCTATGTAAGCAACATTCGTGGTCGCCCGATGTGTTGCGGGACGAGGCATGGGAGAGAAGGAAAGGAAACTATCGAACCAGCCGTCGTCTAGACCGGACCAAGAGTAGTAGTGTGAGTGATGAAGACTTGGAGGAATTGAAGGCTTGTTTTGAGCTTGGGTTTGGATTTGATTCTTCCGACATTGATCCGAAACTATCCGAGACAATCCCAGCGTTAGGGTTCTATCAGGCTATTAACAAGCAGTATCAAAAGAGTTTGTCGAGGTCATCATCGGTCTCGTCTTCGATGTCGTTAGTTTCCGATAATGACAACAATCGTGATGAAACAAGCAGCACCATTTATGAACCAAGTAAGTATTTTAATTTCAAACCACATTCATATACGTAAAATTTGATAGGAAAACAACATATTTTAGTTCAGGAGTTTTTTTCATTTTTGTTTTTTTCGAGGAGCAAATTAATAATCAATTTGTTTGTTTGAAATATGAAAAGCTATATGATGAGTGGCATAAAAGAAAGCTTGAGTTGACTTTGCGGGTATCTTTATTGCTAATTCTTTTCCTTGGGATTTTCATTAACGAAATAGGATGGATTTTTTTTTTTTTTAATCCTGTTGTAATTAGTTGGAATTAATCAAAGAACCCATTTATCTAAATTTTTCAATCCAAGATGATTTTTTTACACGATTAATTGTGGGTTTGATTAATTTCATGATTGACTTTGTTTTATGTTTGATTTTGTTTGTTGATAAATTAGGTGATGATCCGGATACCGTGAAGACAAAACTGAGGCAATGGGCACAAGTTGTTGCGTGTTCGGTCCGACAGCCTCCACCATCGAAGTAGTTAACACGTGCATCTATGTTAGGGTTTACCAACTCATATGAATGAAAAGCTCTGTAAATACCAGAAGACAAAAGAATACATAAGAAAACAAAACCTCCTAGAAGAAACTAATAGACTTTCTCAGTCAATTGATTACAGTACTTCTTTCTTTTTCTTGTCGATGCTTATGTCTTTTCTTTCCCCAGCTATAGATGATTTTCGTTTATCTGTTTTTTTGGATAATTTTGAATGCATCTCGGACCATTACTCAGGTGCGAGTAAACTCTTTAATTTTCACAGTGATTTTATGTCTCAAAACTTTTTTAAAAAGTACATATATCTTGAATTATTAACAAACCAGATTTTGAGGATTTAGCAATGATTTAGGTATGGATATATATTTAAAAGTTATGAGAAAGTAAAAGTATGCTTTCAAATTTTAGTTGTATAAATATTGATCTTTTAACGAGATAAACTAAGTATGAATCCTTCCTCCTTATGATGTTGTTTGGGAAAAAAAATATTAATTAAAAGGTTTATGTAGACTGATGAATAGTTTTGAGTTGTATTTGTCAAATAGATTATCAATTGTATTTTGGACATTTGACTAAGAGTTGACATGGCTCTTGAAATTATCAGGAAGATCTAATATTTGGTTAAATATGGTACCAAAGTTAAAGGTTTCAGCCGGGATCAAACAGATAAAAGACAATTTGAATTCTTAAGCGAGATTCAAATAACTTGTGGATCAAAGTGCGCATATGCACTTTGATTGAATCTCTTATGTGAGATTGGGATGAAGTGGCAATTCTCTCCCAGATTAAGATGGAAGTCTTGGAGTGAGTTGAAGAGAAAGTAACATTGCCGCTTCATTGGAATGGTATGAGATTGGAATAAAATCGAATTTTCAGAGTTTCGTGTTTGTTTAAAAGACCTCAGCTCAAGCGGACGTATCATTTCAATTTTCAAGCATTAGGTATGATCCTTCACAATTGAAAAATCGGATTAGTTTCTAACTATCCTAAACATAATCTAACGAGAAAAGATTGATTGATTACAAATAAGGATCGATCTTAGAAGAGTCATATCACTTGGCTTTGCTTGAAATTCGAGTTGTATACATAACTTATATTTATGGGAAATAGTGGGTCACAAATTCATTTAGAACAAATCCCTTTTCCCCCCTTTAAAGTGTCCCAAATTATCTGCTATAAACACCATCCCATCTTTATCCTTCGTGTGGCCTAGAAACTTAAGAATTTGTTATTTAAGATTTTAGGCTTAATTGTATCCTCTTTTTGTGTCCGCTTTGCATCACTAATCATATTGAATTCCTAACAGTGATTGCAAGTCTAGGTCGTATTTCTATTTATTGAGAAGAACTTCATTATAGCTCACTTTTTAAAACCATCCACTCGAGTACACAAAATTGCTGCACAACTAACATCAGTTCAACTAGCATATAAGAGTTCATGGATATATATATATTCTTCATATTTGTTGAAATAATCAATATTGTCAAATTCGAACTAATTTCTATAGTTCAACCTGGCCATAATACTAGTCCAATCCAATTCTGGTCTAACTCTAGTTGAATTGCAATCGAATTTGGTTCTATCTCTTTAATTTATGATCATTTTTCATATATCTGAATCAACTACCCAAATTGAGTCAAATAATATTTAAAATAACAGCATCAGTAAATCAGACAAAAACAAACGCTTGATAGATTTGTCTTTAACTAAAGTGAGATAAAATGACAATGAAATTCAATTTTTTTTTTCCTCCTTTTGTTCATATTAATTGTAGTTATGATGTTATGATATTTAACCCGTTTGTTGAAGGAGAAAATTGGGTGCAAACAATCACTTGATTTGTGGAAAGGTAAATTGGTTCGAAATGTGATGAGCCTTTTGGTAACCCAAGTCGGTATGGGCCAACGAAACATGAGCCCAAGGGAGCGCATTACACTACAGCTCCTCATCCTCATTGCTAGTGTAAACAGCAATGGGGCTTTTTCTCTCACTGAGTAATTACAACCGTTCGATTGGATAGACTATATCCGATTGATTCCCATTTTATGTCATGTGAACTACACGGTCACCGAAAATATAAAAATAAAAAGGATCATAACAAATGAATCAATTAAACTACTCATAAGCGTTTGATATTTAGTTAATTTTGGCTTGATATTAATCGAGTCATATTTAAATTCAAGCTAAACCAAGTTCGAATTTCAGAATTAACTCAATTAGCTAGTAAATTTGATCAAATTCACATCAGGTTTAAATACTAATCAAATTAAAATTATGTTTAGATATTAATATTGTTTTAATTAAAAAAATATTTTTATTAAATAAATGAAGTCAAGATTGAGCTTTTAAAACAATGCTTCGGCTCAATCTCATATTTTAAAATTTTGAGTTAGAATTAAGATTTGAACTTAAATATAATACTATATCATCTCGACCTAATTAAGCCATTTTCATAGTGCTAATCTCAATAATCATTTTAAATGGCCACGTGACTTTTGAAGAAATGGAGTCATGCATCGAGTGGATATTACATGCCAATTGTTCGAAGGTATTCGGCTACTAGCAGCCGTAATAGCACTCGCTTATCCTATTTTGTCTAGTATTAGGATCTTATCTTTCTCCTCCTTGAATTTCAAATGGAAATATTTCATTGCTTAAACTAAAAAAAAAAAGAAAAGAAAAACAAATAGTTCATCGTCTTTATTTGTTTTTGTTTATATCGTGCCTGTTACATTACGTGTGCTGTATATAATATTTATTTAACAGGAATCCCAGATACAAAGCTCTCTTAATGAAGGATACACTAACACTCTATGTCGTAAATTTTACTGCGGGATAGAACATAAATGGATAAAGTTTTGATACTAATAGAATAATATGATACTTTTCTGAACTTATAAAAATGTCCTTAGCTTATTTAAAATATATATATATATATATATAAGGTTGCTGTTTTCATCGAAAATATTGTAAAAACATGGGATTCTTGGCCCTTCCAATTTCGATTCCTGTGCTCATGTGTTTACTATATAATAATAATTAAAAAATTGTCTAAGCATTCCATTTTTCAAAGGGATTTTCAATTGTATATACTTTCTTCTTTTCCAAAAACAAAATGAGTGTTAAGGAAATATCTTTTTTCCTTTTTCAACTATATTATACATTATAATTTGAAGGTTGGTGAATTCAAAGCTGGTCGATTCCATGAGAGTCATATGTTTATGTTATTAGATTACAATAATATTAATATTAGAGCATCTTTAAAATTTCATAATTGCACCAAGATTGGCATTATCAACCCCTTGTACAGTATTGATTCATGGCATTAATAAATAAGTTACTACTTGTGATATGAGATTACATGATTTGGATATATTTTCATTGATATTAAATTATGGTTTAATCTACAAATTGAATTACATTAGACTTCTATGCTGATCTCAAATTGAACTATGCAAAGCTTAATTCAAAGTGACAAAAAATGAAATTGCAATTCATGATTTAGTTTCATTGAAAGGAAAAATTAAACTCAATGGAAGTGTGTCTACTCCTATTTGTCCCTATCTTAAAATCGGGTCTTGAAAATAGAGTTGAGACACTCAAATGGCTAAAAGAATAAAGAAAAAGCAAAAAAAAAAAAAAAAGTAAAGCAAAATATTCAATAGCTAAAAAAAAAAAGAGAGAATTACAACTTTCTTTTTTTTTTTTTTTCAAGGGTTTTCTTTTTTAAATTTTAATACTTTGAATTATTTTAACCAATGTTCGGATAGTAAAACATGGCTCCAAAGTACGTTTCTGAAGGATTTAAGGGTTTAAACGCTAAATTTAAAAAATATGAGTGGTAAAGCACACATGAATTAAACATATATGATGTATATTATAATTCACCATTTATATTATTGATATTTAACCTGCATAAATTTTGTATTTGAGTTGTATTTGATTTGTGTTTGTTTTGCCATACACACACACACACATATATATATATAGTAGTTTTTATATATCTTTTTTGTATCTTATTTGGCTAACAACATATCAAAACTAATATGTGTGATTAAAAAGTTAAGGGGATCATATGAATGCAATATAAACAACCAAAAGTTAAAAAAAGGTGTCACTAAGAAAAGAAGCCAAAACATGATGATACATACAAAAAACCAAATGAACTTATGGTGAAAACCACAAGGAGTGAATAACAAAATTTACTAGTTGTCGAATTACTTTTAAGAACAATATAGATAGTCTTGAGAGAAATATCCACCATTATGCATTGAAAATATCAAAATAAAGAGCAAAATAAGGTAAATTGATACTCATTGATCAACCTATCAATAAGAAATCAACTAGCCTCACTTAGTTGGATACAACTTGCTTTGGTTTCATTATCCTTAGTTGATTGCCCTTAGCCTCAATTCACTAACTCTTCACTTTCCTACTTTTTTTACTCGTTAGGCTATACTCTAGTCTACTCCATTTGGATAACAGCTTTGGGCTTAAGAAATCCAACATATGTCTAACCCGATGCCATGATATGGATGTCTAAACTATATATTGATGCACTTTAAATGCAATATATCACACAATTTTTATGTCCTTTCTTTGTCATAAAAGAAATTTGTTGCAAAAAAAGAAATTGTGCTTGTCCTAAGTCCATAAATAGAACTAAACAAAATCTAAAATGGAAAGAAGAGAAGATGAGGGACTTCAGTCCAATTTAGAGGATACATCTTTGTAATAAAATTTCTCACGTGCCAATCAACTGCTTGATGGTTGATCTTCTAACATAGATGAAAGGAACGACCAAAGCTTTTCTTATGCAATCTCCTTTAAGTACCCTCCAAGTATTTTTGTCTTACGTGAAAATCTATTTCAGTGAGAATCCAATAACTCCTACCGTTAGTCTTTCCTCATAAAAAGTTTCGTAAATGATGTATATGATTTCACTATGACATTAAATTTCTAAGGAGACAACCGTAGATGACCATAAAGCTAAACCATCAACAATACCAATAAGAGGAATGTAAAAACCTATATGGTTCTATTAGAATCTTACATTAAAAGGCTCCAAATTTTCTTGCTTATGTTCATTTCCATGAAGAAAATATGCATGGTTAATACTCTTTAATGAAATTTGTTACGTGTAAACTGTTAAGTGATTCCTTAATAGATCCAAATTAAGGATGTTATGGTCTTTATGTGGTTGAATTTGGACAATTACCAAAAACTATTTTAGTGATTGAGATAGATTTGATTGGGACTTTGACCAAACCATTACTCTAAACATCAACTTTATAATTGAGCTGAATATATCCTTTGTTCCTCACTTACTATGCCTTTTGCTTTTCTTTTTGGGATAGAATCTTCTCTTCAATTGCTATAAGGCCCCAACGCCCCTTTCATCCTTGTCAAATCTCATTTTATTTGTTAATTTCCAAAAAGAAAAGATGTAGTAAAGGAAAACTAAACATTAGATATGTTTAGGAGTGTGAGATAGGTGGAAAGGGGTATACAACCAAGTTCAATTATTTTGAAGATATGGGAAAGGACTAGAGGGATCACTGATGTAATTAATGAAACTATTTTAATGATAAATGTAAGAGAGTTAGTAGGTTAGACTCATGGGATTCTTGAGTAAAGAATTGTCTCCATTAAAAGGGAATTTGACTAAATAAGGTTTTTATGGGAGACTATGGGAATTAGTTCCAAGTGCAGATTGAATTTATTGCTTTCCAAATCAGTATGCAAAGGAGTCTAGGTTAAAAGTAAATTATGCATCTTTTCAACCAAGTAGGGTTTCAATGAATTAGAAGCTTCCTACATAAATTGAGTGGAACCACAATTGGGTTGTAATAATTTAAAAGAATTTGATTAAAGCGCAATATTAATGGTATTAAAGAATACAGTTAGTTTTTATGAAATAGTTGTCATCGTAGTTCAAATTCAAGATAAGGTTAAGAGAGTTTATTGGTAAGGAGTTGAAGAATTATTAATGTTAAGGGGATCCATCATCTTAAAATCTTTAAGAGATAATGAATCTTTTGGGGAACAACATGACAGGTAAATTTAGTTAAAGAACCAAAATTTTTATATAATTTCCCTATATTGAAATTTATTATCAACTCTTTATATACTCTTCTAAGATACTTAAGGCAACTACTATAAACCTCGCAAATTTCCTAGATTAGGGGTTGGAAGTTAATAGGTTCTTTCGAAAGATATTCTTAGAGTTAGCAAGATAACTAATCTTAAACCTGAGAGGTTATACTCAAAAACCCTAATGCAAACCCCTAAAGCCCTAAATGGTAGTCTTAACCCTAGTTTGACCCTACACTTAAAAGCCCTAAAATCCTATTATCAAATGCCGATAACTAATGTTAACTCCTATGGTCAACCTAATCTAACAAAACTAACCCCAAACCCCAATGAGAAAGAGATTGATAGTCAAAGTCCAAGAGAGCTGTCACGCCCCGAAGCGGCAGAGTCATAATAGCCCCGCCGTGTAAACCATCATAAGATAGAAGTTGGCCTTACAACCGCTATCTTAGACCTGACTTACACAAGGCGTCAACAACTAACCCACTTTGAAGTAAACGGTTTGTAATTTAAATAAATCATTCATCTAAGAAAGTAAGGAAATATATATATATTCACTAGAATTTAGTGATTACAATTATCGTTTGCAATAATTCTCCAAAATATATTTCCTAGTTATTACATTATTAAAAAAAATGAGAAGTTCTAGAGTAAAAGCTTAAACCTTAAAAATATATGTTCGTTCTTCAATATTTTTCCTCACTCCCCAGAATCCAGCAATTGCTAGTTTCAAAGTAGTGGTTTGCCGCTTCTTAGCCAGCATCTGTACGACGTCTATAGGGATGTGAGCAACCACGGCTCAGTAAGTTAGGATGGAGGACTTAAAACTATACCATACACATAACAAGGTTTTCAATCACTTATTAGGTGCAATGCATGTGCAAGCAAATGCCATCGCACGACATTGTTCGGCCTGTCATGAGATTGGAGAAATTGCGTCCGCTCTAATCCGGGTTGAAGAGTTGCCGTTAATGCAACAGCTCACAACCAAACCCAGGCTTATGTAATGAAGACCTTGCTCCTCCCGCAACTACCTTCGAACCACTGTCTTTACCCTCACCGTGACCTCCTCTCCTGTCACTTAGTTTGACTGAGGATGAAGAAGGGACCATTTTGCAATCCTGCGCTATCCCTTCCGAAGGGGTCGGTATTTGGCCAAAGAGTCCTAAGTTCCCCTAACAGGTTACCATGCATATTCGATTATGATTATTGGTCGTATATTTAATTAAGTCCAATTTAAGGTGATCAGTCATTACATACAAATCATACAAGATATGCCAGAACAACAGCCAGAACAAGCACATGCACACATTCAACTATCTAACAAGCACAACCAAGCATAATCTTAAGCCTCCAAAATACAGCATCGTATTAATCCCAACTTACCTCGACTCCTCGCTCACTCACTCGAGGTCCGATTTGCTCAGGCCATCGGCGATCATCCCTATAACACAAACTTAGTTTCAGCTTTTCATATAACTATTATAGGTTCGTTTTATCCTATAACGCTCATTGTTATGTTTTATTTAGGGTTTAAGATACCTAATTATCTAGGTCTTAAGTCTTTTACAATTATTCTAGGTTTAGGATTAGGTTCAGGTTCGGGTTCCGCATCGATTTCTAAATTAGGTTCTAGTTCGATTTTTAAGTATGGTTTTATACTGGAATCCTAGAAATTCGTTTCAACTCATAATGTGAAATTAATCACATTACTTTCCGATCTTCTAAATACCATCATTACCTCTAATTAGTATTTTATTCCACCCTGTACACTTAAATCCTTATTTGTGTACCGAATTTACTCCTAATGTGAGAAATTTTTACATTTTTCATATAATTACATAAATTCAAGTTTCCCATCAAATTTATTGTATATTTTTATTATTATCATAATATCAATTTTTATTCCAATATTTTCTATTTAGTATATTTTCAAAAATTACATATTATGCATTATTGCCTATTTGTACATAATGCATTTCTAGTATTTCTATCATTTTAATTACCATCCCTAAACATCAATTATCATTTCAAAATGTCTAAATTCATCCTAAATCATATTTTACTCCTAATTACCTTAATTTACAAAATTAACTTAAAATGTATTACTTTTCCATTTACTTATTTACTACATAATTAACCTAATAATTACATCTAACACTCTAATTGCTACAAGTATCATACTCCATCAAATTTTAACATCCTAAAACATCTACTTATTCACTAAGTCAATAATTAATAATTTAATTACTTAATTAACCTTAAATTACCCATTTTATGCCTCATTTTAAGGCCTAAAAATTATCTAAAAATTTCAAAAATTAATTTTTGAAAACGGGATTCATAGAACTGTTCTATATCATCTAAGTAATCTACTCAAAAATTTTGAGCTCGAAACTACACTCCTAAGGTCATTTATTTCTAAACCGAAATGTGCTCGGTTTTGCACGATTTCTTAAGGACTATATATTATGGGGCATGTTTTCATCAAAATAATATTTTTTCTACAAACTACATACAAAAATATCTCAGAATAACAAAATTCATAATTTTATAATAATATTTACTATTTTTACAAAATTATACAAGAATCGGGCAGGAAATTGGACTCACCGATTTGGGTGGCTTCGGCCACCGTCGGCCGCCGTGGCCTTGTCGGCCGGCCTGAGCGCTGCCACTACCGTGTGATGGTGGTGGCCGTCCACTTCCAGCTGCTTGTCTAGTGTGGGTTCCCTTTGAAAGGCCTAATTGCACAGTTTTTTCTAATTTTTTTCTAAACCGAATTTTTCTCTTAATTTTCGCCTCTCCCTAATTTTCTCTGATTTGTATCTGTCCAAATGAGCTTCTAAATTTTTCTTGCTATTTATAGACGTTTTTTGTAATTATTATGCATTAATTTGACAAGACTTTGCCCATTATCCTTGATTTTTGGCTTTTATGTTGTCTAATTTTTATTGGTTGATTTTTCTTTTGCACATCCTGACATGCCATGACCTGATTTGGATCATCTTATCCTCTTCTGATTCTTTCTAATTTTTCCATAATTAATTTATAATTTTCTTTAATTATTTACTTAGTTTTTGGCCAATTTAGGTAATTTCGCGTATTTTTATTTACACATAAATACATGTGGGGTACATGTGAACATTCCTAATTATTATTTTGATCATTCTAAAATTTTTAGTATACATATAATCTATCTCTAGTAATTTATTAGTTATTAAATTACACTTTTTACCTTTTTGGTAATTAGCAATTATTATGCTTAAAATTTGAAAATTTTATAGTCTCCTATTTTATTACTTATTTTCTTAAATTCAAGTTTACGGGGTCATTTTTACTAATATTTCTCTCAATAGTTTATAATTTGGGGTTTAATCGGATTCCTTAACCGATTGTCCAAAACTTATATTCTAAGTTCAATCCTACGGTCAATTGGTTTAACTTTTGGGCTTACAAGAGCTCCCTAAAAACGATAAAGGGTAAGTTAAACCAAAAATGAATATTGGTATAGATAACCCTAACAATGAATTCAAAACCTTAAAATGAATACTATAGCCTTTAAATGAATCTTCATACACTAAAATCCTAATTGAAACCTTAATACGTGCGAGCTTTTAAATTGTAATACCTTAATCTACGGTCGAAAACCCTAATCCAACTAGTATGTCTAATTAAATAGTAAAACAATTCATTAATCAAAGACTAACAGCTTAATTGCCCTAAAACCCTAATCTACCCTCTAAAACGTACTCGAATAACAATAATTGTCTCAATTCCTTATAATAATTAGATAAGATGACCCAATGGGTTTAACCAACTTAATTTGACACATTAGTCCCTAAAATGTACCTAGTTTGTGTCAAGTGTACGAGTAATTAAGATTAAGAAACTTAATTACACCTTAATTCACTAATTTGGGTTTTACATCATAATTAACTATTAGTCAAGACAATTAATCATATAAAGCCAAAGAAATTATATGAAAATATCTCCTTAATGATGCTAACCTCATACTTGGGGAGACAACATAAACCTTGTAAACTTTTGAATTCGAACTTGGAGTCAGATACAAGAGTTAATAAGTAATCCCTATAATTGCTTAATATGTAATAATAAAATCCATAAATGAAAAGATTAAACCCTAAATCATAAGTTGCAAACCTTAAATAATAAGTAAAAAAACCCTAAAGAGAGTAAAACTCTAAAACTTTAATTGTACGTATAAAACCCTAATACGTTGTGATAGGAATCAACCCCCTAGACTAATCATAAGAAGGCGAGCTAAAGGACTTCAAGGGCTCACATGGAAAATACTATTCTTAAGCCACAGCCAAGACAGGGACTCCTATCTCGATCTGACCTCTTACCGACCTATCTCTTAGATCCTTACGTGTGTCCAATATGCTCCTACCCAATAGCGAAGTCCTAATTTAGAAGATAGCCTCAAATTAGTCAAGCCGAGCTATCGACTTGACCCACTAGCGTCTGACTTCAAGACAACTAACCTTTTTGCTGGGCTGATTGACTTTCAACCTGATCTAAATCAGGTTGATCCCTAACTCCCAGCACTTTTTGCTATTGCCTGTGTATCTTACTCCTGACGTATAGCCATCAAGTGACACATATTTTCTAACACAACATTTTAGAATAATTCTTTCTTTTTCATACTGGATATTCTTTGTCCTTTTTACCCCTTTTTAGTATGATTAATGTAATGTAATTATAAAATACTCTTTTGTCTTTTCATACATGTAAAATAACTTTAGTAGGCAAGTATGTAAACCCCCACTTTCCTTGTATGTAGGGAATCATCCAACTTTCAATACAGGATTATTCTTTTTGAGCAACCTTAGTGTTCTTGTTATTATTCAACTCTTATCTATTCCCTTTAGTAAGGAGTAATGGCGAGTAACCCTTCAGCTCGAACTGATGTGTTACATCTAGCAAATTGTTGGCTGAGTAAGATCGAGTGATGTGCGAACTTTGCTAACCTTTTTCCTATTTATTTTGGTTCATTTGCTATGGTGCTCCTTTGTATGTCCGACCCTAGAGACCCATTAGCTTCGTAGGTATCAGAGCATGGTTCCGCAAGGGAGTATGTGAAGTTTCGATTTGCTTTACTGTTGGTGGCTGCTGTGTTCCTTCCGTAGCTACTGTAGTGTGTTTGAGTGTTCGTAAGTATGGTTTCATTGATACTTTATTTTACTCTGTTTTCCATTGTAACAACAGAGTGAGCTTGTTAGTAGTTTGTTAATATGTTTAACAAGGTATTACGCTATGTTAGATTCCAATGTTCAGGGAGTTATTGGTAACCAGGGTAATGGTGTTTAACTTGATTGTGGTCATAATGATAGTAATACCCCAAGGTCTGTTGATGACAAACTTGATAGACTCACAAATCTTATTGAAAGTCTAGTCACCACAATATAAGTTAATCGGCAACAACCCCAAGGTGTTTAGTAACAAAACCCACAGGATGGTGCCCTTGAGAGACACTATGGCCAAGGCAACGGGACCAATTACCCAATTCGACCGCTACGAGCTAGAGGAATAGCAGAAAGAGCTGCTAGATGAAGATTGGAGTTGGAGGAAATTGAGGAAGATGACGAGGAGATGGATGTCGAAAAGTTTGGTGAAGAAGAAGTTGATTATTACCAAACGAAGGGATGAAGACGCCGAACTCCTTGAAGGCTAGACAATGTTAAGGTGCAAATCCCGCCCTTCGGTGGAAGTAGAGATGCAGATGAATACTTAGAGTAGGAAGAGAAGGTCGAGAAAGTGTTTGAGTATTATGGGTATAAGGATGAGATCAAGGTCCAACTTGCTATGTTGGAATTTACTGGATAAGCCACTATATGGTAGAAGAATCTGAATGCCGCTAAAGCTAGAGATGGGAGATGAGGTGTCAAAACTTAGGATGAGATGAAAAGGTTGTTAAGAGGTAGATTTGTGCTTGAAACCTACTTATAAAATATGTTTGCAAAATTGCAAGAGCTTCGCCATGGAAGTTGACCTATCGATGACTATATTAGAGAATTACATATGCTTATGATTAGAGCAGACGTGGAAGAACCAGAGGTTCGTACAATATCAAGGTTCATTTCTGGGCTCATGTATGAGATTCACAATATCGTGGAAGTACAGAGATTTTATACATTAGACAAAGCCATTAAAATCGTGTAGATGGTCGAAAGGCAAAGGAGGAATGTTCCGAATTGACCTGGGCAAACATTTTCCTAAGCTCCCTTATCGTGCCAACCTATTTAAGTCAAGGCGATGAGGCCATACCAAGTAGAGGAAAGGAATGACTGACCTGATGAACATCGAGCAAACTAGTCTGGCTGAGCAGGATAGTCGAGTTGACCCGAGGCTAGGCCACCCCCGAAAATGTATGAGAAAGGACAAATCTCTAGTCGAAATACCAGCAAGGTAAAGTGCTTTAAGTGCTTAGGCTTCCGACATATGGCCGCTAAGTGTCCGAATCGATATATCATGGTACTCTGAAGAGATGTAGTGGATAGTACCGATGAGAGTGAACCTGAGGAGGAGAAAGAGGTTCAAGAAACCGAAGCCAAGGAGGAAGAGAAGACCTGTGTCTACGCTAGCTAGGGAGAAGTAATGGCCTTAATCTTGAGGTGGGTACCAAGTTCCTTACCAAACTCTGAAGAGGACCAAAGAGAGAACTTGTTCCATACTAAGTGCAGAGTCAAAGGCCAGTTATGTATGATCATTGTGGATGGAGGGAGCCGTACTAATGTAGTTGCTCAATCCTTTGTGCATAAGTTGGGTTTGTCGACCTCAAAGCATCCTCAACCTTAAAAGTTGCATTTGCTTCACAATAAGGGTGTTTTGCATGTGACTGAATAAGTGATTGAACAAGTAACCATGCCGTTTAGTGTTGGGAACGTGTACAGGGATGAAGCAGTTTGCAATGTCGTTCCCATGGAAGCTTCACATTTACTGCTTAAGCGACCTTAGTTGTTCGACCAACGTATCCCTCACGATGGGTATAAGAACACAACCCTTAACCTCATCCTAAGTAAATGAGGCTCATAACCAACTCACTCGAGCTAATAAGAAAAAAGCTTTAGTGATGAGCTGAAGGGAGCTTCGATCTGTTGAGAAAGCTGATGAACCCATGTTCCTCTTGGTTAGAAGATTGTTAGAAATGAGAGAATTAGAGAACATTCCAAGAGAGATCTAAAGCTTGCTAAATAAGTTTTTCGACCTGCACCTGGAAGAGCTACCTATAGGACTGCCACCAATCCGAGGCATAGAGCATTGCATCGATCTGCAATTAGGCGTCACCCTGCTAAACCGACCTACATATAGGATGAACCTTGAGCAAGCTACCAAGCTGAAAAAACAGGTGGATGAACTCATTAAGCGAGGATATGTAAAGGAGAGCATGAGCCCTTATGTTGTACTAGCTCTACTTATCCTGAAGAAGGAAGGATCATGACGTATGTGCATTAAGAGCTGGGCAATCAATAGAATTACTATTAAGTACAAATACCCGATACCGAGGCTCGATGACATGTTAGATGAGCTTTATGGTGCAAAGATATTTTCAAAGACTGATTTGTGAAGTGGCTACCATCAGATTCGTATGAGACCGGTGGATGGGTGGAAGATTGCCTTCAAGACTATGCATGGACTCTACGAATGGTTGGTTATGCCATTCGGACTTATTAATGTGGCGAGCACATTCATGAGGTTAATGAACCATGTGATGCGCCCTTTAATCGAAAGATGCGTAATCATAAATTTTTATAACATACTAGTATATAGTGCCGACCTGAACGACCGTATTCAACATCTTTGTGAAGTGTTTGACATTTTGAGAGCTGAGAAGTTGTATGGGAATGTAAAGAAATGCATGTTCTGCTCGAGAGAAGTGATATTCTTAGGGTTTGTAGTATCAAGGGAAGGAATTTGAGCAGATGAGGAAAAAATCCGAGTTGTTTTGGAATGGCTAATGTCAAAGAATATTACTGAAGTCCGAAGGTTCCATAGCTTAGTTTCTTTCTATAAGCGATTTATCAAGGACTTTAATATAATAGCCGCCTCATTGACCGAGCTGACAAAGAAGAATGAAGGGTTTAGGTGGAACGACCAAGTTGAACAGAGCTTTAGAGAGATTAAGGAAAAGCTCACCTTGGCACATGTCCTTTCACTACCAAATTTTGACAAGCCCTTTGAACTGCAGTGCGACGCATTAGGAGTAGAATTGGCATTATCCTAATATAGAAGTGGTGACCCGTCACCTTCCACAGTGAGAAACTTAGTGGTCTTGCCTTGAACTATTCCGTGTACGAGAAGAAGTTATACTCCCTTTTCTAAGCTCTCACTGTTTGGCAACATTACTTGCCACTGCGAAAGTTTGTTATTTATACAGACCATAAGTCTCTTAAGCATCTAGGGAGTCAAAATAAGCTTTTGAGGAAGCAAGCCAAGTGGTTGGAGTTCATAAAAATTTTCTCGTACGTCATCTGGTAGAAGAAGGGAAGTGCAAATGTGGTTGTCAATGCTTTATCACGACGGCAAATATTGTTGACCACTTTGTAAACAAAATTATTGGGATTCTTACTGATTACCAAATATTATGCTCATGATTCTCATTTTGCCCCATCAAAGAACAGTACAAGGTTAGGATTGCTCTCAAGGGGCATTACCTCAAGGACGGCCACCTATTCAAGGATCGACGGTTGTGCATACTAAACCGTTCTATGTGTAAGCTGTTAATTAAGGAAGCTCATAACGGAGGATTGTCTTGTCATTTCGGGGAAACCAAGACAGCCAGTTTATTGAAAGAGAACTTTTGTTGGCCTAGTTTGGCCAAGGATGTCCATAAGCGGGTTAGTAGTTGTGAAGTGTGCAAACGTGCTAAGGGAAAGAGAAAACCTCATGAAGAGTATATGCCACTGCTAACACTAACTTTTTCTTAGGCTGACCTCAACATGGACTTTGTCTTAGAGTTTCCCCGGACATCCAGAAGGAAAGATTCCATCTTTGTTGTAGTGGATCGCTTTAGTAAGATGGTATACTTCATTCTATGTCATCGAACTAACGGTGCCCTATCTATTGCCGATCTGTTTTTACAGGAGATTGTCCGACTACATAGTGTACCAAAGACTATTGTTACAGATTAGGATATAAAATTTTTGAGCTATTTTTGGAAAACTCTTTGGAGAAGACTTAAGACTAAACTCGTATTCAGCTCCAGTAGCCACCCTAAGACAGTATGCCAAACTGAAGTGGTGAATAGGATATTAGGTAATCTGCTCAAAGCTGTTGTGGGAAAGAACTTAAGGGATTAGGATCTGTACCTACCAGTTATAGATTTCGCCTACAACTGAACTATTCATAACACTACTAGGAAGGCCCCATTTAAGGTCATCTATGGCCTTAACCTTACCATTCCCCTAGATATGATCAGCACCCTAGCAAATACTGAAGAAAGTCAATCCAAAGTAGACCGAGCCTAAAAATTACATAAACTACACCAGTCTGTCATAAGGAAGATCGCTGAGTTCAATAAGAGATTAGTAGCCGAGGTTGTCGAACTATTTCTTTCCAGCCAGGGGACTTAGTATGGATTCACCTCAACTGAAAGTGATTTCCACACTTAAGATAAAGCAAACTATCTCCTTAAGCTGATGGCCTATTCAAGTTCCTGAAGAAGATTAACTACAATACCTATTAGATCGAGTTGCCTGATGACTATAGTGTCTCATTTACATTCAATGTGTCCCGATCTGATTCCTCATCGACCAACAGAAGACCCTGTGAGCACCTTAGAAGAACAAGCAAAAACTGCTTCAAATTTAAGGACAAATCTCTTCAACCCCTAGGCAAATGATAGGAATTAACCCCTTGGACCAATCACAAGAAGCCAAGCTAGAGGATTTCAAGGGCTCACATTGAAAATACTAGCTTTAAGTCATAGCCGGGATAGGGACTCTTATCTTGATCCGACCTCTTGCCGACCTATCTCTTAAATCTTCACATGTGTCCAACATGTTCTTACCTAATAGTGAAGTCCTAATCTAGAAGACAACCCTAAACTAGCTGAATCAAGTTATCGACCTAACCTATTAGCGTTTGACCTCAAGACAGCTGACCTTTTTGCCAGGTTGATTGACTCCCAACCCGATCCAAATAAGGTCAGCCCCTAACTCCCTGCACTTCTTGCTTTTGCCTATATATCATACTCCTGACGTACAGCCATTAAGTGACACATACCTTCTAACACAACATTCTAGAATAATTCTTTCTTTTCTATATTGGATATTCTTTGTCCTTTTTACCTCTTTTTAGTATGATAAATGTAACGTAATTGTAAAATACCCTTTTGTCTGTTCATACGTGTAAAATAACTTTAGTGGGCAAGTATATAAACCCCTACTTTTCTTGTACGTAAGGAATTATCTTTCAATATAGAATTATTCTCTTTAAGCAACCTTAGTGTTCTCACTATTATTCAACTCTTATCTATTCCCTTTAGTAAGGAGTAGTAGCGAGTTACCTTCAGTTTGGACTGGTGTGTCACATCTAGCGAATTATTGGCCAAGTAGGATCAAGTGATATGTCATATCCATTCAGTAGTTGCCCGGACTTTGCTAACCTTTTTCCTGTTTATTTTGGTTCGTTTGTTGTGGTGTTCCTCTATATGTCCGACCTTGGAGACGCATCACATTGGAAACCTCAAAATGATTGGAAAATAGCAATAGACTAAGTAAAACCTTAATTGGAAGTCCAAAACTCTAATTCAACTAATAAACCCTAGGTATATCCCTAAATTATTCACTAATTGAAAATAATTTCTCCAATAACTTAGAAACCCTAAATCGCTAGCCTCATATGTAATTTGAAAACCCTGATTAATCCTAAATAATAAATGACTCTAACAAATGGAGTAATATAGGTCAATAAACTGAATTAAAGTGATAAAATATGGCAAGATCCTAATTACACCTTAATTAGGCCTAAATTGCTTAATTAAGTATAATCATGATTAATTAGCTTAATTATCCTTTAATCCATCTATCAACCCTCATTAAATCTTAATTAGTAGCAAGTCAAATTGAATTAAAAACAAAAGACAAATGATTAATTGATAATTAAAGGACACTTGTCCTTAAGGAAACAAAATCCCTTCTCATTTGGCAAAAAGTAAACAAGGTACAATAGTACAAAGAGGGGACCATATACTATTATTCTAAAGTAACTACCTCTTGTCTCCCTTAATCCACTTTCAATATCTACCATTTCACCCCTCCAAAATCCTCATTTGATACTATTCTTCATGTATAGAAAACCTTAGGAAACAGTTTCAAGAAACCTAAACAAAAACCAAAGGAAAAGGAGAAGAAAACAAATGGAGCTATCGAACCCCCCCTGTGCACCTTAACACCTTTTGGCCTTATTGCCACCATAATCCCACCAAATGATAAGCTGCCACCACTAAATGATCACACACATACACACATACCCTTGCTTCTTGCCAACAAACATTTGCCTTTAAAGGAGTAAGTTTTAACTTCATTTTTATGTGGAAAAGTTAGAACTTGTGCAGACTAACCTAAGGTAAACCTCACCTAACTTGACTTTCTTATTCATATAAGTTATACCTATGATATCTTGAGAGTTTGAGATCATAAATATTATATAAATATGTTATAATCATGTACACATCATTTTAGAGCCTTATAATTATATATTCATTCATATATTTAGTGAGTTTGCTATTTGCATTCTAGAGGTGTAAAAGATAGTTTTACGTAGATAATTTGAAAAGATGTTGATTAAACTCCATGAAACCTTAAGTACCATCCATACTGCGCGCACCACCC